>CM035101.1:1261045-1431045 GCA_020205505.1 Panax japonicus
TGAAGAATCCAGCACATTTCGTTTTATCATCTGCTTGGAGAGCAGAGACTATTCTGAGTGGACTAGTAGGAGAGTTAAGGTATTGGTATAATTTTGAATGGGTACATGGAGGTGGGAAAATACTTCCCCCAACCCACCCTACACGTATTCAAGTGGAGTCGATATTTGGAGACATCATTAACGCATTGAATGTTGGATTAAAGTTAGAAGGTGATAAGCGTATGACGACGACAGTACTACTTTCAGCAGGTGACCCATCAAAAATTGATTCAGTCTCTGATATGAGAGAAGAGGTGTTTAACAGGCTCGCTGATAGATATACTTCCTCACACTTAGAAGGACATAATTGGAAACTGGAAGTTGTGGATAGCCGTATCGCTGTAGCTTATTATATTAGAGGATTACGCAGGATTGTAATCACTACCAGGGAAATTGAGTACTATTGCAACTCTGAAGCAGACATTGCAGCTATTCTTGGGCATGAGGTATGTTATGATGGAGTAGTAATATATTACACATGTTTTAGAACTTAACATGAATTATAATGTTTAAATAAATCTTACATACTAATATTCAAACATGTCTGTGCTTCGCATGAGTTCATCTACTAGTTTTTGTGAATAATAACTTAAATTTGTTTTTGATTAGGTTGGTCATGGTGTATGTTCAATCTCAGAAACCCTGAAGTTGTTAACTTTCATATCTTTCATCTTCCGTAGTAATTTCACAGTTGTGCCTCTAATTATCTTCATCAAATGGTGTAAAATGAGGTATGAATCTTTCTTTCTTTAATTTGATTACTTAATCTACAAAATCTCTACATGTTTGAATCTTGTTATATATATATATATAGGGATATGATCCATAGCAAGTACTTGCTATGGAGGAAATTTGGATAAATAGCATCATATTTGGACAAATAGTATCATATCCATCCATTCTATAAATCTAGGGCGCGGATTAAAAAATAAAAATTTTAATCTCCCATACGCTACAGTAGCGTACGTTGAAAATGGAAGAGAACCCAAGGCATAGAGTATGCAGTAGTTAGACTATCAGAACCATCTTCAAGGACAGGAAGAGAACCCAATAGATTTTCATCCACTACAGAGGCAATTGAAACTGATTCTTGTCCAATGCTTATGTCGTCACACAAGATAATGGTTCTCAATATAGGTTCTTGTCTGAAGTGCCGCGAATCAACGACATAATGGCATTCATCCATTTCCCACTCAACAATCATAGCATCCGGAGAGAGTGTAGATATGGGTCTCACTACATCTGAGTGGGGAAATAATGGAGAGACCTGAGGCTGATCTGTGATTCGTTTACATCCTTTAGGACAACTAACCCTTCTTAATGCCAATCGACTAGAATATTATGTTCACTGCAAAGTTTGGCTGCCTTCAGGTACATATGTTCAGGCAAGAACATTGATAAATTTGGGCAGTATCATATTTTTTTCAACGTACGCTACTTGGTGTAGCATATGAGAGATTAAAATTTTCAAAGATTTATAGAATGGACGGATATGATGTTATTTGCCCAAATTTCCTCCATAGCAAGTACTTGTTTTGGATCATATCCCTATATATATATATATATATAATTGGCAGTCCAAGATTGGACTTCAGTGTAGGCAAAAAGAATTTTTTTATAAATATTTTAATTACAAAAAATAGAGTGAAGTAATAAAATTAAAATACAAAACTCCTTCCGTTCCAACGAAGACTTTAGAAAATAATTTTACATACACAAATGAAGCGTTACTATTAACTAAGGATTTAGTAATGGAGGTTATATTCTAGAAACAATAGTAAATTATACTTTTTTCATAGTGTTTTTAAGTTTTAAAAAAGAAAGAAAAGAAAAGAAATCAGTGAAAATTTAAATTTTCTATCTATTTTTCTTTTTTGTGAGTTTTTTAAGAACGAAAAAAATAGAAATAGACAAAAAAAATTGATCACTTTTCTTACTAAAGTTTTCCATTAAAAACTCAACGGGTTTAAACAAAAAATAAAAAGACTTTAGTAAATCTTTTGTAATCTCTACATTGCTCTTTATACACAAACATAAGAACATTTAATATAAGGATAAAGTAGTAATCTACATTTTAAATTAAATTTTTTCCATGTACAAACATAAAAAAACACAAAAGAAGACTAGTAAGTTTTAAATTATTTTTCTCTAATCCTAATTTAAGTTTTCTATTTTCTTTTGTATCCAAAATTCAAAAACATAATGAAAAGTTCTTCTTTTATCTTATCTTTTATTTGGTTCCAAAATCTCTTCACATACATTCTTAGTATTATAAATATGTACTTACCGCTATCTTTTATTCTCATACACTTTTTAATTAATTTTTTATAACAATAATATTTAATTGTATAATAATTTTATATTATTATATTATACAATTATAACTATTTAATTTTAAATAAGTAGATGAATATATGACTATATGATCAAATAAATCTCTAATTTAAAACTGAATACTATCATTTATATTATATAAATATATAAACTATGCAGGTTGCTAATTAAATTTATTTAACTTTTCATCACTAAATTATAAATTTTAGAAGGAAAAAATTAATTTTTTGTTATAAAAATCAACCTACATAATATTAATCTTTTGCTATTATAATTAATGAATTAGTATAATATAATACAAAAGTTATAAACAATATAATGATTTTACTAAAAAAATAGAAGCACGATCATCAGCTAGTGTTACTAAGTAGAGCTCTTCTATGCGGATATGATAATTGCACATGAGCTCTTTACAACTTCACATATTTGTATTTTGACCGCTCTCCATTTTTTATAATAAGGGTCAAAATACAAATAGGTGAAATTGTAAAGAGCTCATGTCCAATTATTATCATGTTCGCATATAGTTTTTGTACCAAGTAATGTCATGTTATGCAACAATTGCACATTCCTCGGTCTGAATAACTTCCTTCCGTGCCAAAATCTAATATATATTATTTTTTAAAAAGTAAATTTGAGAAATTTTTCTGAACTTAAAATTGATATAAATTTATTTAATTTTAGTGAGTATAATGATGAATATTATAAATTAAATATAAAAAGTGGTTGACTTTTGACTTTATATTAAATATTTATAATATTTATATTAAATATTATGAATAGCTTACTTTATTATATTCGATGTCTCTCACCTTACTTTGACTTTTGTCTGCTATTATTATTATTATTATTATTTGCAGAGAAGAATTGGTAGCAGATTACATTGGACTAATGCTAATGGCTTCAGCTGGTTATGACCCTAGATCATATCCTGCACTAATGGAGAGGTCCGAGAGGAAGAGGATACCACCAAGTACTAATGATGGTCGTAAGGTATTTCAACAAAGAAGAAGAGGAGCAATGTACTATATGAAAAAAAATGATACAAATAATTGATTATTTAATAAATCACACTGATCACCCATCTAATAAACGAGAATTAAGTCTTTAGAACAAGTGATGGGAGAAGCAGTAACTATATATGAGCAAGTTAGAGGAGCTGCCAACACGTGTTGACAGAGGTCAAGAAGAGCTTTGTTAGTTATATGTTTTTTTCTGTACCAAGTTAGAGATTATTATTGTTGACTTTAGAAAGTTAAATTAAAATATTTCCAAATTTCAAATAGAGGTAATTTATTTAAAATTATGTAACAATGAGTAATATCTTATAAATAGTTTTACCATATTCATCATTACATTGATTGTATTTAAGGGAATCTATTTTTTTTCTTTCTTTTTTTTTTTTTTGCTAAATGCCGGGGAAGGGAACCTATTTCAATTTAAAAATGTCTAAAGTTGGCTTTGAAAAGTTAATAATAATCTTATATTTCGAAACTTATATTTTAAAAAAGATGAAGTATTAGGCATCGAAAAGATGTTCAAAAAATTTTGTTTCTCGATTTGTTTTTGAGTTTGAAATTATTACACCTCCTTGAAGCGCTCTAACCTTAATGGAAGTAGGAAACCTCATTAGATAGTTACCTTAATGGGTTTAAACACAATCTCAATAAAGAAAGGAAGTCAGAATAATCCTGAAAGTTTCCTTACGAGTTGGTAATTAAATATAATTAGGAATCTTAGATTCCTTAAAGTGCTCCAACTGCCCAAACAACTCCTACGTGGGGTGACTACCTCCACGTGGACTTAAGCCCAATCATAGAACCTGGGCCCTAACAATCATGCCCCAACATTGCCCCCTAATCTTATGTTACTGGGCCATTTAGTAAAAGAGTATATAATTTAAAGCCCAAATGATCAGCCTTATAATATAATCAGCCCAACAGATACAGAAAACCGTCACAATTGAATTTAGCCCACGTTCGTAATCATTAAGCCCCATTTAATAGCCGTATTTAGAGAAACGCACGAAATTGTAAGGGTTTTCATTTGAATATACACCATCTTCCCCAAATCAGAGATACACACTGCCTATTTTCAACTTTCAACCGCAACAAAGCTCTTTTCTTCCTCCCTGCAAAAGCTTACTCCGACATGCTCCTTACTCTCATCTATTGGGTTTGTACATAGCGCTATTATGTAATCAAATCACATAAAAGGTGCGGAAGCGCGACAAAATAGGAATTTAAAATTTTTCATACAAACCATCACCATGATCATACCTTGTGCTTAATTATCAATTCAATAAAAAAGAGATGGAGATCAGATTCATACACTTGTAAAAACTAGCTTCCTCAGGTACGAGTTCTCTTCCAATTCTTTTTCACGTTCAACTTGAATCCACCGAGTTTAATTCCTTCATTTGATCAACGTTAGCCACCCAAGTGTTTGGCTTCTAAAAGTGATCCACCAAGGAAGAACAAATATTCAAGAAAATGAGTATTTGGCAAAATCCTAATTTTTATCTCTATAGAATATGCAAGTACTCTCTCAAGTGTTGGGACAATTTCTAACCCTTATCCATGATAATATTTCTCTTATTAATATATGTGGGCAACCCTCTTCTAAACAATTTAAGATTATGGTTTCATTTAATTAATTAAACTCCTTTAATTAATATGACTCCTAATATTAATTAGGAATTAATGAGAGTACGTTTATTAATTAATTCCCAAACCATTTAGAAATTAATTAATAATAATAGTAATAATAATAATAATAAGACTCTTCTTATTAATTTATTAGTAGTTATTTAATTTATTCTATCACCAGAGATTAAATTAAATATATTTAACTTATTATACGATTATGCATTTACTTCTTAAATAAATATTCTTCCTTTTATGGTGTGACCCTTTAGGTTCTCCATATTAAACCGGTTGTGAATAAATGAATTAGAACAATTCTAATCTTATTTAAATAAATAACTTAAACTATTTAATTCAATTAAATAAATAATTGTCAATTCTAAACTTGACTATTGAGAAATTGGATTTTAACTTATTTGTTGAAACTCTGTTAGGAGAAACCTTTATTACATCCACTGTTTATAAATCTTGTTTGATTCAAATAGGCACCCTCACATTACCAATTGATCTCATCTCTTTGAAAATACTTGAATTTGATGTGATTTAAAGAATTGATTGGTTAACTACTCATCATGTTAAAATTTATTGCTTTCATAAGGTCGTTAGTTTTCATATTCCTAATCAACCTGTTATGCAAATTTAAGCAATCAAACCATGGAAATCAATAACTGTTGTGACGCCCCCAAAATAGGTCCATTCCACCCAACCTATTCTGAGTCGCCAATAACATGGTACATAAAATAACTACAATTTTATTACAACAATTGTCGTGCAAAATACAACAACACATATGCTGTGAGTTTGGATACAAATATATACCAACTGTGACTCATGTCCCAACCTTAGATAGTACGTTACAATGGCACCTTACATAAAGGTACAATCAAAAACTATTTTAGAAATTAAAACCTTCGGAAGTGCTCAAGGAAACCTTCTTACATGGGAGGCCATGCGTCTAGGTTATTATAGATATCATATGCCCACAGAATTATCCTTGGTTGACCCAATAGACCCCAAAGAAAAACGAGAAGATTACTATCATATTCTTTTCAATGGTGAGTCTTCTCTTGACATATAAATATCTCCGTTGTCTCCAAGTGAAAATTATATTTCAAATAAACTCCAAGATCATATAGGTAGTGCTCGTAGATATATTCAGCAAATGGATGTGCACAACCCTGTCTTACGATGACACGAGGTTGTATGTCATTAGACATCTTGTATGATAGTGGCAAAACACCCTTCCAACGTTGGGTTCGCCTCACCCTATCTGATTCACCAAATATAACTACTAAATGATGACCACCATTCTATTCTCCTGTTACCCCCGCTCGACCCAGCTACACTCTTATTACCTGAAAGGAATTATGAAACAGAAGGGTGAGCACAACTAGCTCAGTAAAGAATATTATGACTAAAGATAAATAAATTATCAAGTAATGCCTCCAAATTTTAAGTGCGAAGACCACAACTGCTAACTCTAGGTCATGAGTAGGATAATTCCTCTCATATTCTTTGAGTTGTCGTGAGGCATAGGCTATGACTTTCCCATGTTGGATGAGAACACATCCTAACCCTTTGCCCGAAGCATCACTGTAGATGACAAATCCCTCCGAACCAGATGGTATTGTCAGAACAGGTGCTGAAATGAGTCTTCTCTTGAGTACTTGAAAACTCTTCTCACATTTCTCGCTCCAACCAAACTTTATATCTTTCCGAGTCAGCTGAGTTAGTGGAGTAACGATTTGAGAAAACCCTTCTACGAATCTCCGATAATAACCCGCTAAGCCGAGAAAGCTACATACTTCGGTCACTGATTTTGGTTGCTCCCAGCTTTGAATAGCTTCAATCTTTGCTGGGTCAACAGATATTCCATGACTTGATACCACGTGCCCAAGGAATGCTACTTCCTCAAGCCAGAACTCGCATTTCTTCAACTTTGCATAAAGCTTATATTCACGAAGCTTTTGGAGTATCAGCCTCAAGTGTTGCTCATGATCTTCACGACTTTTGGAATAAATAAAGATGTCATCAATAAAGACGACCACAAAGTGATCCAAATATTCCTTGAATACTCGGTTCATCATATCCATGAAGGCAGCAGGAGCATTAGTCAATCCAAAGGACATGACTAGGAATTCATAATGCCCGTACTGAGTTCTGAAAGCCGTCTTTGGAATGTCATCGGTTCTAATCTTTAATTGGTGATATCCAGAACGAAGATCAATCTTTGAAAAGAATTTGGCTCCTTACAACTGGTCAAACAGGTCATCAATACGTGGCAATGGGTACCTATTTTTGATGGTGACATGATTCGACTCCCGATAATCAATACAAAGTCACATACTCCCATCTTTCTTCTTCAAGAATAGAACAGGAGCACCCCAAGGAGAAGTACTAGGACGAATAAAGCCAATGTCTAAAAATTCCTGCAGTTGAGTCTTTAACTCCTGAAGTTCAATAGGAGCCATTCTGTGACGCCCCCAAAATTAGGTATTCATCACCCAATTTTGAGTCACCAAATACATGGTACATAATACAAATACAAACTTAATTATACAACTGTTGAACTGTCGTGTAGAATACGACCACAGTTAACTATGAGTTTTAATACAATGTATGTAACTCTCATGGTGACTCGACCACAACCTTACAATGGTACTTTACATAAAAGTATAGTCAAAAACTATTTTTGGAATTAAAATCTTTGGAAAGTGTTCAATTAAACCTTCGTACATGGGAGGCCATGCGTCTAGGTTATGGTAGATATTATATGTCCACAGAATTATCCTTGGTTGACCCAATAGACCCCAAAGAAACACGAGAAGATTACTATAATTTTCTTTCCAATGGTGAGTCCTCTCTTGGCATATAACTATCTCCACTGTCTCTAAGTGGAAATTATGTTTCAAATAAACTCCAAGATCATATAGGTAGTGCTCGTAGATATACTCAGCAAGTGGATGTGCACAACCCTATTTTATGATAACACGAGTTTGTATGTCACTAGACATCTTGTATGATAGTGGCAAAACACCCTTCCAAAGTTGGGTTCACTTCACATTATTATAGTTCACCAAAATTAAATATTACGTGACGTATAATATACGACACACACATCTTAGGTCCTCAATGCAATTATATATTGCATGTCATGCCGTTTTATAATGTATTGAGAAACTTCAACGGTCTCGAACCATCTCACTCTTTCCCTATTGTCCCCGCTCGACCCAGCTACACTCTTATTACCTGAAAGGAATTATGAAGCAAAAGGGTGAGCACAACTAGCACAATAAAGAATATCATGACTAAAGATAATTACATTATCAATAGTTTTCATTAATAATAACTCAGAGATTTAGAACATATGGTAGATGATAAAACTTTTCAACCATAATTGCAGCGAAACGAGCAATCCATTAAAAGAGTCAAATAGACCATCAGGTCTATTATCTTCTCCATGTTAAAAGTCTACAAATAATGTTTTATCCCTGTAAATGAACCACATCATCGAATCATCCCTGCACTACGGGCCAAGGATATTCATTAAATCATCAATGGTCATAACTTATACTGAATAATCCCTGATCAAAACCATACCCAGTCCATCTCTGCACGTAAGCCAAAGATATACAACAATAAAACCAATAATCAACAGTCCATCTTTGCACGTAAGCCAAAGATATACAATTCAATAATCAACAGTCCATCTTCGCACGTAAGCCAAAGATAACTTTTATCACCATATAAGCATGAGGATGATGACAATGATATAAACATTAATCAACTGAAAACAAGGATAAATATTAAAGACTTTAAATTTATCCAAATATTATCAATCACATAATAAATTCATAATCCAACATCATTAATATCATAACAATATTTTAATCACTTTTTAAACTTATAAACAATTTATTTCAATTGTTTACACTTTATCAATTAATGCATTTAATGATTCAAGAATGTCATACTCATAAGATTTCATCACCAATGATCAAAATTCCTCATCAACAATATGCATATACCTTATATAGGATTTTCAAGCCATAAAATCTTATTTTCCAACTTTGTTACTTCACATAACATATTTAACTCATATATTCGTAACTAAACTATTTTCATGAAAAATACCAAATCAGTCCCAAAACTATTTCTTTTCTAGGATTTAGCAGAATATAGTCCCATAATGAACATATATTTTTCTCGGAATTTTTAAAATTCATGTACTATTTTTCAAAAATTATTTTCTTATTAATTCCTTAAGAAATTAGCTACCTCAAGTTTAACTCCAAAAATTCCCAAATCTTGGTAGGACCTTACACATGTTAATGTGATCCTCCAGTTTAAATTTCATGGTCATCGGAGTTGTAGAACTCCGGTTATAGCATTTTTTGTCAGAAAAACCTAAATATTAAAATTGTCATAACTTGCTCATTTTAAGTCGGAATGAGCTCATTTTTGGACACGATTTTCTTTATATCATATAATTTCATTTCCCAAAAGGCCAGAATTTTTCTCATAAATTAAGTGGCCGAAAATGCCCTTACAAAAACGTGGAAGCAACATTTTTCATATTTTACAGTTTTTCGTATTTTGCTAAAATCAGTCCACACGAAACTATACAACACCTTTTTCAGTGATTCCACGTGGATCAGTTAGGTAACTCATAGATCTAACTATAGGACTTAACCTCACTCAAAAATTCGAAATATACCAGGAGATATGGCCAATTGAATTTCATGTTCCGTTTTCACCAAAATCTGATTTTTCAACCCTTTGTGATTTCTAAGAAACTTTCATGTTTTCACATAATAACCAACATAACTCATCATGACAATGACATATAACTTAATAAAACAAGTTCAAGAATAAATTTTAAAGGTTTATAAGTTAATTTATCCTGGACTCAATAATGTCCAAATTGTCAACATGATACTTCTTTGTAGAGAAAATTTAAGAATACTCAGAAGAATGTTTCCATAAAAAGATACTGGATGAAGTGCAATTATCAAAGATATTCTACTAATTTCATGGAGTATAGAAATCAAAACTTTAACCAACTGAGTATAATAAAGAATATATGAAACTACAAATGAATTTTCACCCGCCATACGGTAATTCACGTATACATATCATTTCCGCAATTTAATAAGGAATGAATACAAAGGATCATTCACCATGCATGTGACAATCCACATAGACATGTTATTCCAACAGAATAATAAAGAATGGAATAATAGAAGGATTCACCATGCATGCGATAGAGACCGCACAAACAGGTTATTCCCAACAGAATAATAAATGCGGAATAATAAATATGGAACCAGGTCAGGTGAAATTCACACCGACAGGATATTCCGACAAAATAATAAATGCAGAATAACAAGTAATGGAACCAGGTCTGGCGTAAAGCACAGACAGGATATTCCGACAGAATATTAAATGAAGAATAATAAATATAGAACCAAGTCAGGTGAAATTCACACCGACAGGATATTCCGAGAGAATAATAAAGAACGGAATAATAAAAGAATTTCACCAAATATGCGGTACTTCGCATAAACAGGTTATTCCAACATAATAATAAAGAATGGAATAACAGAAGAAGATCACCAAGTATTGGGTAAACTGCATAAACAGGTCATTCCACCAAGTATAGGGTAAACCACGCATACAGGTTATTCCAACAGAATAATAAAGAATGGAATAACATAAGGATTTCACCAAGTATAGAGTATGTCGCGTATACAGGTTATGTATAGGGTATGCCACTTTTACAGGTTATTCCAACAAAATAATAAAGAATAGAATAACAGAAGTTTTCTTCATGAATAAGAAAGAATAACACCCCTTACGGGTACAAAAAATAATATTCCTTACCACAATAATGATATCCCTTACCTTTGAAAGAAACTGGATATAGGAGTAGTGAGGTAGTAGACTTCTCTTCTTCTTTTTCTCTATAGATTTTCTCTCTATAGCTTTTCTCTATAATTTCTTTCTATAATAAATGCTCTATAGCTTTAGTGAATTGGTGAGAAATGAAGAAGAATGAGCTTCTATTTATAGAAAAATATAGTTTCGATAATTGCACGTTTTGGGGCTCGGAAAATTACAATACAATACCTCTAACTTTTCTTTCATTTTTAATTCAGTCATCCAAGTATTATCAAACTTGCACCAACTCCCCTAATAGTAAATCAGGTGATTTAATAGTAAATCATGTGAACAAATAGTTCTAGACATTTGAAAATACGAATTACAGTAAAGTACCTCCATCTATACCTCCATTTTTAACTCAGTCATGCAAGTATTATCAATCTTGCACCAACTCCCCTAATAGTAACAAGAATGTGAATCAATAGTATCACATGTGAACAAATATTTATAATCATGTGAAATAATAGCAATCAATTGCTCATTTATCCAGTTAAATACCCGATTGGTCAATATAACCTCCAGACATCAATTTTTATCGAAATAAATGTCAATTTTCACTAACACAAATAATTCCAACATAATGAAACTATTTTTATCAAAAATATAAATTTTGAAATTTTGTAGTTTGACTTTTCCCGAAAAAGTCAACTGTTGACTTTTTACCAAATAGTAAATTCTAGAAAATTTTGTGTTTATAGACTATTTTTACTAATTTCGACGTTCTGGACTCAAATATCACGTCCGCGTCCCCAAATTCAATTCTGAACACAAATTTAATTCTTAATAACATTCATCATTAATATCATAACTCACAATATTTATCAACCAGGTCGTTCCTAGAAAAGAGGGGCTTTCCAATAAGAATTTCTCCTTATTGGCGCGCAATTAGATTATCTAACCTCTCCTTGACAGAACTTCTAGACATTGTAAATATTGCAATTTATAATATGAATAACTTTGTCATCTCAATTATTTATTTAATAAATTAACATTTTATGCAGATGATACTGTGACAATAATTGAATCAATAATATGAGAGATATGATGCAGCAATTCCTGTAACAATAATTGAGTATAACTGAGTGACTTCCCACGTAAGCATCAATAATCAATACCGTGTGCTACTATGCAACCACGCGTATTACTTTACTTTTACTACTGGGTAGTTCAACAGTATTAACGGTAAAACCTCCGCCGTTATTTTTATAACAAGATAATTCTGTCATTTTCTTACTACGACAATACTTCCGTTGTGGGGTCCACCAATGATTGTGCCGTCGTAAGATTATTCCCCGATAAAAAGAATATTCTCAGTTAAAACGAATATTCCATGACCAATTGAATATTATATAACAACTTGCGTACCTTGCAAAATTTTTAAATACTACCCACAACTATAACATTATATCAATTTCACACCATAATATTTAAAAAAATATTTCGAGAAAATTTAATATTTATTCATAAAATCTGGGTTCTCACAATCTCCCCTCCTTATGGAATTTCGCCCTCGAAATTTACGTACGTACCTGATAGTTTGAAGAGATGAGAATACCTTGCTTTCTTTTTGGATTGTACCTTCCCGGTTATATCCTCTGTATCATATTGTTCATCTCCTGTATTTCAGATATCATTTTTAAAATATACCTTCAAAACAAAGGTTAATTGACATATCACAAATTGTCAACTTATCAAGTAAAAATTTAGGCTTAGGTAAGTCACACCCTAGCGAAATATATTACTTGTCTCTTCCCTCCTAGTTCTAGACTAATATCTCCACCAGTGACCATATCTCTATGACATCAATCAACAATTCAAGTCCACAATCATATGAATAACTCATAATCATAATTGTGATTCTGAATTCCTTTCCGCACCCAGGAATAAGATAATTTCCATCACCTATCTTTACCTGAAACATCAAAAATCATGGTTATACCAACTGTGACTTCTATCCCTTAACCTGGATAGCACCTCACAATGATACCTATCAACTTGCCGCCGTTACTCACGGCGTCCCCTACGAAAAGTCTGGCTTCGGTGCATCCCAAGACTTGGAAGTCACCAGATAAAGGCTCGGGGCTCTTTGCTATGGCTTTGATACTAACTGTATAACCAATAATTAACAGTTCATCTTTGCACTACAGGCCAAAGATATACAACTGTAAAACCAATAATGCTGAGACTCAGCTTAATAGTATTACGACCACGAATTATCCATGCACTATAGGCTAAGGATATTCGTGTTTTCCATTACGATCATGATTATACCGAATAATCCCTAGTCATAATCATACCAAGTCCATCTATACACTACGGCCAAAGATGACTTTTACCACATCATTTATAACCTTACGGTCATGATTATACCGAATAATCCCTATTTATAATCATACCAAGTCCATTTATGCACTACAGGCCACAGATGACTTTTAACATAATATAAAAATGAGGATGATGTATTGACGTATATAGGTTTTCAAACCTCTTAGAAACATTCGCGTCATTCATTCCTCATAATCGACCAAATAGGATGCAAACCGAGATAACTTCGCAAGCTTAGCCTCGTACTGCTACATGGTCATATTATTTTGGTCCATTTCTTATCTCAACATTTTCAGATGCCATTTTCAAACACTGTCACAAATCAAGGGTTAATTATCATATCACATATTATCCCTATACTCTGACCGACCAATTAAATACCAAATAAACTTAGATAGGTCATACTAACGAAGGAATTCCTCGTCTCTCCCCTCCTAGTTCTTATCTCACATCTCAGCCAGGGATCATATCCCTAAGCTTTGATACCAACTGTGACGCCCCCAAAATTAGGTATTCATCACCCAATTTTGAGTCGCCAAATACATGGTACATAATACAAATACAAACTTAATTATACAACTGTTGAACTGTCGTGTAGAATACGACCACCGTTAACTATGAGTTTTAATACAATGTATGTAACTCTCATGGTGCCTCGACCACAACCTTACAATGGTACTTTACATAAAAGTATAGTCAAAAACTATTTTTGGAATTAAAATCTTTGGGAAGTGTTCAATGAAACCTTCGTACATGGGAGGTCATGCGTCTAGGTTATGGTAGATATAATATGTCCACAGAATTATCCTTGGTTGACCCAATAGACCCCAAAGAAACACGAGAAGATTACTATCATTTTCTTTCCAATGGTGAGTCCTCTCTTAGCATATAAATATCTCCACTGTCTCCAAGTGGAAATTATGTTTCAAATAAACTCCAAGATTGTAAGACCCCAGTTTTTATAAATAAAGATGAATTTTTATAATTATTATTTTTTAATATTATGGAATAAATTTGATATAATGTTATAGTTGTGGGTAATATTTATAAATTTTGCAAAGTACGCAAGTTGTTATAAAATATTCGTTTGGTCGGGGAATATTCTTTTTGTCGGGGAATATTCGTACGACGGCACAATCATTGGTGGACCCCACAATGAAAGTATTGTCGTAGTTAGAAAACGACAAAATTATCTTTCTATAAAATAACGGCGGAAGTGTTACCGTTAAAATTGTTGAACTACTCGGTAGTAAAAGTACAGTAATACGCGTTGCTGCATAGTAGCACACAGTTTTGATTATTGATGCTTACGTGAGAAGTCACTCAGCTATACTCAATTATTGCTACAGTAATTGCTGCATCATATCTCTTATATTATTGATTCAATTATTGTCACAGTATCATCTGTATAATATGTTATATTATTTAAACAATAATTGAAACGACAAGTTATAAATGATTAATAATTGTTGAAAGATTAAATATGTGTTGATTAAAAAATAAAATGATTTCTGGTAATTTTTATTCAATCCTTGATGTATATAAAGAGTCTATTATTAGACGTTTGTGGTAAGTTTAATTATTTATGGGGGGCCATATGTCATCATCTAAGAGTTTTTTTCATAAATAGTAATTACCTTCGTAAATAGTAATTACCTTCGTAAATAGTAATTACCTTCGTAAATAATAATTACCTTAGTAAATAATAATTACCTTAGTAAATAATAATTACCTTCATAAATAGTAATTACCTTCGTAAATAGTAATTACCTTCGTCAATAGTAATTACCTTCGTCAATAGTAATTACCTTCGTAAATAGTAAATACTTTCGTAAATAGTAATAAATCTTCTATAAATAGAGGCCTAGGGCTTCATTATTTTTCACGAATTCGCTCAAGCTATAGAGAGAGAAAGTATAGAGAGAATAAGAGAGAAAGAATAAGAGTTTTCGGTTACTACACTACTGCAGTATTCAATCTCCTAAATAAAGTAAGGGGTGTTATTCTTTCTTCTTGAAGAGAACTTATGTTCATTCTTTGTTATTCTGTTGGAATAACCTGTAAAAGTGGCATACCCTATACATGACCTGTATACGCGGTATACCCTATACTTGGTGAAATCCTTATGTTATTCCATTCATTATTATTCTGTTGGAATAACCGGTATACGCGGAATACCCTATACTTGGTGACATCCATTTTCTATTCTGTCTTTATATTTCTGTCGGAATATCCTGTCTGTGCTATACGCCGGACCTGGTTCCATCTTTATTATTATTCTGTTGGAACATCATGTCTGTGTGTTTTACGCCGAACCTGGTTCCATCTTTATTATTATTCTGTTGGAACATCCTGTCTGTGCGTTTTACGCCGGACCTGGTTCCATTATTTATTATTCTGTTGTAACATCCTGTCGGTGTGAATTTCACCTGACCTGGTTCCGTTATTATTATTCTGCTGGAATAACCTGTCTGTGCGGTCTATCGCATGCATGGTGATTTCTTTTGTTATTCCATTCTTTATTATACTCAGTTGGATAAAACTTTGACTTCTATACTCCATGAAATTAGTGGAATATCCTTGATATTTGCGCTTCATCCAGTATCCTTTCATGAAAATATTCTTCTGATCATTCTTGAATTTTACACCACAAAACAGTATCGTGTTGAAAATTTGGATGTTAAAAATTTCTGGATAAAATAATTCTTGAACTTGTTTTATTGAATTTTTATATCATTGTCATCATCCTCATGTTTATATTTTGTTGAAAGTCATCTGTGGCCTGTAGTGCATAGATGGACTTGGTATGATTATGACCAGGGATTATTCGGTGTAATCATGACCGTAATATTACAAATGATGTAAAAATTAAAAATCCTCATTGGCCCGTAGTGCATTGATGGACAGTTGTTGGCATGATCATGACCATTAATGAATACACAAATATTCTTGGTCGTAGTGCATGAATAATTGTGGTCGTGATACTAAAGAATATCCTTGGCCGTAGTGCGGGGGTGATTCGATGATGTGGAATATTTATTAAGCTGAGTCTCAGCTATAACGATGATGAAAAACCTTTTAAATCATAAAAGATAGTAGTTTTTATTTTCTACTTGACTCTTTTAATGGATTGCTGGTTCCGCTGCAGTTAAACTTGATGGTTATTATATTTTATCAGTTTAACACTGTTGAAGGCTAATGATAATTTATTCTGCATTATCTTAGTCATAATATTTCTTACTGGGCTAGTTGAGCTCACCCTTTCTTTCACTGTTCTCTTCAGGAAATGAGAATATAGCTGGGACGAGTCGGGGAACGGAGTAATGGACCAGAGAATAGTATTAGTAGTCCTCATTATTCTGTTAAATAGTGTGACAATAATTGTATTGAGGACACCTTTTGAGTTTGTATGATCTCTAGTAGACAATAATTGTATCCAAACTCACAGTTATGTTTTGTCGTATTGTACACGACAGTTGTATTAGTAAGTTGTATTTAAATTATGTACCATGTATCTAGCGACTCAAGATGGGTGATGTATACCTAATTTTGGGGGCGTCACAGTTGGTATCAGAGCTTAGGGATATGATCCCTGGCTAAGATGTGAGAATAGTACTGGGAGGGGAGAGACGGGGAATTCCTTCGCTAGTATGACCTACCTAAGTTTATGTGCTATTTTATTGGTCGGTCAGAATATAGGGATAATATGTTACATGTCAATTAACCTTTTGTTTTGTGGCAGTATCTGAAAATGACATCTGAGAATATTGGGAATGGCAATGGAGCACAGGCGATCGTTGATTCACCACATATCAATAATCAGGATAATGTGCATCAGGAAGGCGAAAATCCTCATGCAAACAACAACACTGACCAAATGACGAATGATCAAATGTTCAGAGGTTTTATGCAATTCATGCAACAGCAGGCGAGAGCAACTCCTGTCCAAAACGTAGATGGAAACACGGGAAACTCTCGGGCGGTCACCGCTAAACAGTTCAAGGAGCTGGGACCACCGGAGTTTAAGGGAGAGCCAAAACCACTTATGGAGGAAACATGGATAAAGCAGATGACCAATATATTTGATGTCTTGGGATGCTCTGAGGAGCAAAAGGTTCCCTTTGCCGCCTTTATGTTGCGCGGAGAGGCAGATTATTGGTGGGAATCGGTAAAACGTACTCAACCTGCTGTACTGAAGATATCTTGGGAGAAGTTCCAGGAGTTGTTCAACGACAAATACTTTTCCCGAAAGTATTCACCACATGAAGGAGGTGGAGTTTATTAAGTTGGAACAAAATAATATGACCGTGTCGCAATACGAGGCAAAATTTGCAGAGTTATCACGGTTTGCGTCCCACTTGGTGGATAATGAAGAGAGAATGACGCGAATTATTTTAAGAGTTTTGAAGCCGGAGATACGTCAACATCTTATTTCTCATAAACTGTGTTTGTATTCTGATGTTGTAAATAGGGCTCAGTTAGTGGAGAGCGATAACGAGTCAACTCAACTAAAAGAGAGCAGCCGGCAAAATTATAATACCAGCGAGAGTGGTCATCGAAGCGGTGACAACAAGCGTGGAGGGAATCAGCAAGCCAGAAATGGTAACCACTTCGGTGGTAATCAGGGCCAAAACAATAAGAATGGACATTTCAAAAAGAGGAGATTCAACAACGATGGAAAGACGTCAGCACCAGCACCCGTTGTTAAGGAAGGAGAAAGACCACCTATCATATGCTTCAAATGCGGAGAGGAGGGACACATCAGTCCAAATTGCGCGATGCCGTCCAAAGCATGTTATAATTGTGGAAGAGAAGGTCACTTAGCCCGATTTTGTCGTTTACCAAAGACAAATTCAGCTAGGATGGAGGCACCAAAGGCCGTCCCAGAAAGGTCAAAGCCGGTAGTGCAAGGGAGAGCATTTGTTGTAACCTCCCAGAAAGCAAGGAACCCGAATGAGGTCATCACTGGTAAGCTTATCATAAACTCTAAAGAAGTCTATACTTTATTTGATACCGGTTCTACCCATTCTTTTATTTCTCCTACTTGCGCTCATCGATTAAATTTGACTCCGGAGAAATTAGACTTTGACTTATCTGTGGAAACTCCGTTGGGAGAAACCTTTATTACATCCACTTTTTATAAATCTTGTTTGGTTCAAATCGGTACCCTCACATTACCTGTAGATCTTATTTCATTGAAAATACTTTCATTTGACGTGATTCTAGGGATTGATTGGTTAACTACTCATCATGCAAAAATTGATTGTTTCCATAAGGTTGTTAGCTTTCATATTCCTAATCAACCTATTATGCGAATTCAAGCGACCAAACCATTAAAATCAATCACGGTCATCTCAAGCCATAAAGCTATTCGTTTATTGAAAAACGGATGTCAAGCTTTCTTAGCTCATGTCACAGATTTAAACAAAAATACGTCAGTTTTGAACGATATTTCTATTGTTAATGAATTTCCCGACGTATTCCCCGAAGAACTTCATGGCCTACCCCCAGAGCGTGAGATTGAATTTTGTATCGACCTTGAACCCGGCACAAAACCCATTTCCAAAGCCCCATATCGAATGGCTCCTATTGAACTTCAGGAGTTAAAAACCCAACTGCAAGAATTGTTAGACATTGGCTTTATTCGTCCTAGTACTTCTCCTTGGGGTGCTCCTGTTCTATTCGTGAAGAAGAAAGATGGGAGTATGCGACTTTGTATTGATTATCGGGAGTTGAATCATGTCACCATCAAAAATAGGTATCCATTGCCACGTATTGATGACTTGTTTGACCAATTGCAAGGAGCCAAATTCTTTTCAAAGATTGATCTTCATTCCGGGTATCACCAATTGAAGATTAGAACCGATGACATTCCAAAGACAGCTTTCAGAACTCGGTACGGGCATTATGAATTCCTAGTCATGTCCTTTGGATTGACTAATGCTCCTGCTGCCTTCATGGATATGATGAACCGAGTATTCAAGGAATATTTGGATCACTTTGTGGTCGTCTTTATTGATGACATCCTTATTTATTCCAAAAGCCGTGAAGATCATGAGCAACACTTGAGGCTGACACTCCAAAAGCTTCGTGAATATAAGCTTTATGCCAAGTTAAAGAAATGCGAGTTCTGGCTTGAGGAAGTAGCATTCCTTGGGCACGTGGTATCAAGTCATGGAATATCTGTTGACCCAGCAAAGATTGAAGCTATTCAAAGCTGGGAGCAACCTAAATCAGTGACCGAAGTACGTAGCTTTCTCGGTTTAGCTGGTTATTATCGGAGATTCGTGGAAGGATTTTCTCGAATCGCTACTCCATTGACTCAGCTGACTCGGAAAGATACAAAGTTCGATTGGAGCGAAGAATGTGAGAAGAGTTTTCAAGAACTCAAGAGGAGACTCATTTCAGCACCTGTTCTGACAATACCATCTGGCTCGGAGGGATTTGTCATCTACAGTGATGCTTCGGGCAAAGGGCTGGGATGTGTTCTCATGCAACATGGAAAAGTCATAGCCTATGCCTCGTGACAACTCAAAGAATATGAGAGGAATTATCCTACTCATGATCTAGAGTTGGCAGCTGTTGTCTTTGCACTTAAAATTTGGAGGCATTACTTGTATGGGGAGAAAGTGGAGATCTTTACGGATCATAAAAGCCTTAAATATTTCTTTACTCAAAAGGAACTCAACATGCGACAACGACGTTGGCTTGAACTGTTGAAAGATTATGATCATACCATCCAATACCATCCTGGAAAAGCAAACGTGGTAGCTGACGCATTGAGTAGAAGATCACATGCAAGTACGAGTGCGATATTGTCAACGCAAGGGCCCATTTTGTGTGACTTGCAAAGGATGGAGATAGAGTTAAAGACTCCAGGGACGCATGTGACCATGGCAAATATACGAGTAGAACCGACTTTAATTGATAAAGTTAAAGCTGCTCAAGCTACAGACCTGGAGCTGATGCGTATGAGGAAGAAAGTGCAAGAAGGTGCTATGCCGGAAGCAAGAATCAATGAAGAAGGAATACTTCGAGTCAACTCCAGACTTTGTGTTCCTAACGACCCTGATTTAAAGTATAAAATCATGATGGAGGCGCACAATACACCGTTTGCAATCCATCCTGGAAGTACCAAAATGTATCATGATATTCGTCATACATTTTGGTGGAGCAATATGAAGAGAGAGATAGCGTTGTTTATCTCAAGGTGTCTAACTTGTCAACGAGTTAAAGCGGAGTATCAAGTACCAAAAGGTCCATTGCAACCACTTGAAATTCTAGAATGGAAGTGGGAGCACATTACCATGGATTTCATTACTGGTCTTCCTAAGGTTTCTCAAGGCATTGATGCGATTTGGGTCATTGTTGATAGATTGACCAAGTCTGCTCATTTCTTACCGATACGAGAAACTTATACACTTGAACGTCTTGCTCGTATGTACATAAACGAGATTGTGAGACTGCATGGTATGCCGGTATCCATAGTTTCTGATCGAGACCCAAGATTTACTTCACGATTTTGGGTTAGTTTGCAAAAAGCTATGGGCACAGACTTACGATTTAGCTCGGCATATCATCCTCAGACGGACGGACAGTCAGAGAGGACTATTCAAACTCTTGAAGATCTATTAAGACTCTGTGTCCTTGATTTTAAGGGAAGTTGGGACAAGTTCTTACCATTGGTGGAGTTTTCCTACAACAACAGTTATCAAGCAAGTATTGGCATGGCTCCATTCGAAGCGTTGTATGGAAGAAAGTGTCGTTCTCCAGTATGCTGGGATGAGGTAGGTGAAGCAACGTTGTTGGGACCGGAGTTGGTACGTATGACTACGAAAAAGATTCAAACGATTCGACAACGTATAAAAACCTCACAAAGTCGACAAAAGAGTTATGTTGATCTTCATCGAAAGGACGTGGAATTCAATATAGGAGATCATGTGTTGTTACGTGTTACTCCATGGAAAGGAGTTACAGGATTTGGAAAGAGAGGAAAACTTAATCCTCGATTCATCGGTCCATTTGTAATCCTCGATCGAATAGGAACTGTGGCCTATAGACTCGCTTTACCGCCAAGTATGTCTCGTGTTCATAACGTTTTTCACATATCCATGTTACGAAAATATGTGAAAGACCCGAACCACATTATTGAGTTAGAACCGGACGAAATAACGGAAGATTTGACGTATGAAGAGATTCCTGTTCAAATCTTGGATAAGAAGGAACATATTCTACGCTCCAAGGTTATACCTCAAGTCAAAGTTTTGTGGAGAAACCACGATATTGAGGAAATGACTTGGGAGTTAGAATCTGAAATGAAATCAATGTATCCTTACCTCTTCGACATACCAGGTACGTACCCTAATTTCGAGGGCGAAATTTCATAAGAAGGGGAGGTTGTAAGACCCCAGTTTTTATAAATAAAGATGAATTTTTATAATTATTATTTTTGAATATTATGGAATAAATTTGATATAATGTTATAGTTGTGGGTAATATTTTTAAATTTGCAAAGTACGCAAGTTGTTATAAAATATTCGTTTGGTCGGGGAATATTCTTTTTGTCGGGGAATATTCGTACGACGACACAATCATTGGTGGACCCCACAATGAAAGTATTGTCGTAGTTAGAAAATGACAAAATTATCTTTCTATAAAATAACGGCGGAAGTGTTACCGTTAAAATTGTTGAACTACTCGGTAGTAAAAGTACAGTAATACGCGTTGCTGCATAGTAGTACACGGTTTTGATTATTGATGCTTACGTGAGAAGTCACTGAGCTATACTCAATTATTGCTACAGTAATTGTTGCATCATATCTCTTATATTATTGATTCAATTATTGTCACAGTATCATCTGTATAATATGTTATATTATTTAAACAATAATTGAAACGACAAGTTATAAATGATTAATAATTGTTGAAAGATTAAATATGTGTTGATTAAAAAATAAAATGATTTCTGGTAATTTTTATTCAATCCTTGATGTATATATAGAGTCTATTATTAGACGTTTGTGGTAAGTTTAATTATTTATGGGGGCCATATGTCATCATCCAAGAGTTTTTTTCATAAATAGTAATTACCTTCGTAAATAGTAATTACCTTCGTAAATAATAATTACCTTAGTAAATAATAATTACATTAGTAAATAATAATTACCTTCGTAAATAGTAATTACCTTCGTAAATAGTAATTACCTTCGTCAATAGTAATTACCTTCGTAAATAGTAAATACTTTCGTAAATAGTAATAAATCTTCTATAAATAGAGGCCTAGGGCTTCATTATTTTTCACGAATTCGCTCAAGCTATAGAGAGAGAAAGTATAGAGAGAATAAGAGAGAAAGAAGAAGAGTTTTCAGTTACTACACTACTGCATTATTCAATCTCCTAAATAAAGTAAGGGGTGTTATTCTTTCTTCTTGAAGAGAACTTATGTTCATTCTTTGTTATTCTGTTGGAATAACCTGTAAAAGTGGTATACCCTATACATGACCTGTATACGCGGTATACCCTATACTTGGTGAAATCCTTATGTTATTCCATTCATTATTATTCTGTTGGAATAATCGGTATACGCGGAATACCCTATACTTGGTGACATCCATTTTCTATTCTGTCTTTATATTTTTGTCGGAATATCCTGTCTGTGCTATACGCCGGACCTGGTTCCATCTTTATTATTATTCTGTTGGAACATCCTGTCTGTGTATTTTACGCCGGACCTGGTTCCATCTTTATTATTATTCTGTTGGAACATCCTGTCTGTGCGTTTTACGCCGGACCTGGTTCCATTATTTATTATTCTGTTGGAACATCCTGTCGGTGTGAATTTCACCTGATCTGGTTCCGTTATTATTATTCTGCTGGAATAACCTGTCTGTGCGGTCTATCGCATGCATGGTGATTTCTTTTGTTATTCCATTCTTTATTATACTCAGTTGGATAAAACTTTGACTTCTATACTCCATGAAATTAGTGGAATATCCTTGATATTTGCGCTTCATCCAGTATCCTTTCATGAAAATATTCTTCTGATCATTCTTGAATTTTACACCACAAAACAGTATCGTGTTGAAAATTTGGATGTTAAAAATTTCTGGATAAAATAATTCTTGAACTTGTTTTATTGAATTTTTATATCATTTTCATCATCCTCATGTTTATATTTTTTTGAAAGTCATCTGTGGCCTGTAGTGCATAGATGGACTTGGTATGATTATGACCAGGGATTATTCGGTGTAATCATGACCGTAATATTACAAATGATGTAAAAATTAAAAATCCTCATTGGCCCGTAGTGCATTGATGGACAGTTGTTGGCATGATCATGACCATTAATGAATACACAAATATTCTTGGTCGTAGTGCATGAATAATTGTGGTCGTGATACTAAAGAATATCCTTGGCCGTAGTGCGGGGGTGATTCGATGATGTGGAATATTTATTAAGCTGAGTCTCAGCTATAACGATGATGAAAAACCTTTTAAATCATAAAAGATAGTAGTTTTTATTTTCTACTTGACTCTTTTAATGGATTGCTGGTTCCGCTGCAGTTAAACTTGATGGTTATTATATTTTATCAGTTTAACACTGTTGAAGGCTAATGATAATTTATTCTGCATTATCTTAGTCATAATATTTCTTACTGGGCTAGTTGAGCTCACCCTTTCTTTCACTGTTCTCTTTAGTAAATGAGAATATAGCTGGGACGAGTCGGGGAACGGAGTAATGGACCAGAGAATAGTATTAGTAGTCCTCATTATTCTGTTAAATAGTGTGACAATAATTGTATTGAGGACACCTTTTGAGTTTGTATGATCTCTAGTAGACAATAATTGTATTCAAACTCACAGTTATGTTTTGTCGTATTGTACACGACAGTTGTATTAGTAAGTTGTATTTAAATTCTGTACCATGTATCTGGCGACTCAAGATGGGTGATGTATACCTAATTTTGGGGGCGTCACAAAGATCATATAGGTAGTGCTCGTAGATATATTCAGCAAGTGGATGTGCACAATCCTGTTTTATGATAATACGAGTTTGTCTGTCACTAGACATCTTGTATGATAGTGGCAAAACACCCTTCCAAAGTTGGGTTCACTTCACCCTATTATAGTTCACCAAAATTAAATATTATGTGACGTATAATATACGACACACACATCTTAGGTCCTCAATGCAATTATATATTGCATGTCATGCCGTTTTATAATGTATTGATAAACTTCAACAGTCCCGGACCATCTCACTCTTTCCCTATTGTCCCCGCTCGACCCAACTACACTCTTATTACTTGAAAGGAATTGTGAAGTAAAAGGGTGAGCACAACTAGACCAGTAAAGAATATCATGACTAAAGATAATTACATTATCAATAGTTTTTATTAATAATAACTCAAAGATTTAGAACATATGGTAGATGATAAAACTTTTCAACCATAATTACAGCGGAACGAGCAATCCATTAAAAGTGTCAAATAGACCATCAGGTCTATTATCTTCTTCGTGTTAAAAGTCCATCAATAATATTTTATCCCTGTAAATGAACCACATCATCGAATCATCCCTACACTACGGGCCAAGGATATTCATTAAATTATCAATGGTCATGACTTATACCGAATAATCCCTGATCAAAACCATACCCAGTCCATCTCTGCACGTAAGCCAAAGATATACAACAATAAAATCAATAATCAACAATCCATCTTTGCACGTAAGCCAAAGATATACAATTCAATAATCAACAGTCCATCTTCTCACGTAAGCCAAAGATATACAATTCAATAATCAACAGTCCATCTTCGCACGTAAGCCAAAGATAACTTTTATCACCATATAAGCATGAGGATGATGACAATGATATAAATATTAATCAACTGAAAAAAAGGATAAATATTAAAGACATTAAATTTATCCAAATATTATCAATCACATAATAAATTCATAATCCAACATCATTAATATCATAACAATATTTTAATCACTTTTTAAACTTATAAACAATTTATTTCAATTGTTTACACTTTACCAATTAATGCATTTAATCATTCAAGAATGCCATACTCATAAGATTTCTTCACCAATGATCAAATTTCTCATCAACAATATGCATATACCTTATATAGGATCTCCAAGCCATAAAATCCTATTTTCCAACTTTGTTACTTCACATAACATATTTAACTCATATATTCGTAACTAAACTATTTTCATGAAAAATACAAAATCAGTCCCAAAAATATTTCTTTTCTGGGATTTAGCAGAATATAGTCCCATAATGAACATATATTTTTCTCGGAATTTTTAAAATTCATTTAATATTTTTCAAAAATTATTTTCTTATTAATTCCTTAAGAAATTAGTTACCTCAAATTTAACTCCAAAAATTCCCAAATCTTGGCAGGTCCTTACACATGTTAATGTGAGCCTCCAGTTTAAATTTCATGGTCATCTGAGTTGTAGAACTCCGGTTATAGCATTTTTCGTCAAAAAAATCTAAATATTAAAATGGTCATAACTTGCTCATTTTAAGTCAGAATGAGCTCATTTTTGGACACGATGTTCTTTATACCATATACTTTCATTTTCAACACTTTGTGATTTCTAAGAAACTTTCATGTTTTCACATAATAACCAACATAACTCATTATGACAATGACATATAACTTAATAAAACAATTTCAAGAATAAATTTTAAAGGTTTATAAGTTAATTTATCATGAACTCAATAATGTCCAAATTGTCAACATGATACTTCTTTGTAGAGTAAAATTTAAGAATACTCAGAAGAATGTTTCCATGAAAAGATACTGGATGAAGCGCAATTATCAAAGATATTCTACTAATTTCATGGAGTATAGAAATCAAAACTTTAACCATCTGAGTATAAGAAAGAATATATGAAACTGCAAATGGATTTTCACCCGACATGCGGTAATCCACGTATACAGATCATTTCCACAATTTAATAAGGAATGAATACAAAGGATCATTCACCATGCATGTAGCAATCCACATAGACATGTTATTCTAATAGAATAATAAAGAATGGAAAAACAGAAGGATTCACCATGCATGCGATAGAGACCGCACAGACAGGTTATTCCCAACGGAATAATAAATGCAGAATAATAAATATGGAACCAGGTCAGGTGAAATTCACACCGACAGAATATTTCGACAGAATAATAAATGCAGAATAATAAGTAATGGAACTAGGTCCGGCGTAAAGCACAGACAGGATATTTCGACAGAATATTAAATGCGGAATAATAAATATGGAACCAGGTCAGGTGAAATTTACACCGACAGAATATTTCGACAGAATAATAAAGAACGGAATAATATAAGAATTTTACCAAGTATGCGGTACTTCGCATAAACAGGTTATTCTAACATAATAATAAAGAATGGAATAACAGAAGAAGATCACCAAGTATTGGGTAAACCGCATATACAGGTCATTCCACCAAGTATAGGGTAAACCACGCATACAAGTTATTCCAACAGAATAATAAAGAATGGAATAACATAAGGATTTCACCAAGTATAGGGTATACCACGTATACAGGTTATGTATAGGGTATGCCACTTTTACAGGTTATTCCAACAAAATAATAAAGAATGGAATAACAGAAGTTCTCTTCATGAATAAGAAAGAATAACACCCCTTACGGGTACAACAAATAATATCCCTTACCACAATAATGATATCCCTTACCTTTGAAAGAAACTGGATATAGGAGTAGTGAGGTAGTAGACTTCTCTTCTTCTTTTTCTCTATAGATTTTCTCTCTATAGCTTTTCTGTATAATAAATGCTCTATAGCTTTAGTGAATTGGTGAGAAATGAAGAAGAATGAACTTCTATTGATAGAAAAACATAGTTTCGATAATTGCACGTTTTGGGGCTCGGAAAATTACAATACAATACCTCCAACTTTTCTTTCATTTTTAATTTAGTCATCCAAGTATTATCAAACTTGCACCAACTCCACTAATAGTAAATCATGTGAAAAAATAGTTCTAGACATGTAAAAATACGAATTACAGTATAGTACCTCCATCTATACCTCTATTTTTAACTTAGTCATGCAAGTATTATCAATCTTGCACCAACTCCCCTAATAGTAACAAGAATGTGAATCAATAGTATCACATGTGAACAAATAGTTATAATCATGTGAAATAATAGTAATCAATTGCTCATTTATCCGGTTAAATACCCGATTGGTCAATATAACCTCCAGACATCAATTTTTATCGAAATAAATGTCAATTTTCACTAACACAAATAATTCTAACATAATGAAACTATTTTTATCAAAAATATAAATTTTTAAATTTCGAAGTTTGACTTTTTCTGAAAAAGTCAACTGTTGACTTTTTGACCAAATTGTAAATTCTAGAAAATTTTGTGTTTATAGACTATTTTTACTAATTTCGACGTTCCGGACTCAAATATCACGTTCGCGTCTCCAAATTCAACTCCGAACACAACTTCAATTCTTAATAACATTCATCATTAATATCATAACTCACAATATTTATCAACCAGATCGTTCCCAGGAAAGAGGGGGCTTTCCAATAAGTATTTCTCCATATTGGCGCGTAATTAGATTATCTAACCTCTCCTTGACAGAACTTCTAGACATTATAAATATTGCAATTTATAAAATGAATAACTTTGTCATCTCAATTATTGATTTAATAAAATAACATTTTATGCAGATGATACTGTGATAAATCAATAATATGAGAGATATGATGCAGCAATTACTGTAACAATAATTGAGTATAACTGAGTGACTTCTCACGTAAACATCAATAATCAATACCGTGTGCTACTATGCAAACATGCGTATTACTGTACTTTTACTACTGGTTAGTTCAACAGTATTAACGGTAAAACCTCCGCCGTTATTTTTACAACAAGATAATTCTGTCGTTTTCTTACTACGACAATACTTCTGTTGTGGGGTCCACCAATGATTGTGCCGTCGTACGATTATTCCCCGAAAAAAAGAATATTCCCAGTTAAAACAAATATTCCCTGACCAATTGAATATTATAAAACAACTTGCGTACCTTGCAAAATTTTTAAATACTACCCACAACTATAACATTACATCAATTTCACACCATAATATTAAAAAAAATATTTCGAAAAAATTAAATATTTATTCATAAAATCTGGGTTCTCACACATTCGCTATTAGGCTTTAGAAATGGGTTTTGTACCGGGTTCAAGGTCGATACCAAATTCAATTTCACGCTCTGGAGGTAGGCCAGGAAGTTCTTCAGGGAATACATTAACAATAGAAATATTATTCAAAAGTGACGTATTTTTGTTTAGATCTATGACATGAGCTAAGAAAGCTTGACATCCATTTTTCAATAAACGAATAGCTTTATGGCTTGAGATGACAGTGATTGATTTTAATGGTTTGGTTGCTTGAATTCGCATAATAGGTCGATTAGGAATATGAAAGCTAACAACCTTACGAAAATAATCAATTTTTGCATGATGAGTATTTAACCAATCAATTCCTAGAATTAAATCAAATGCAAGTATTTTTAATGCAATAAGATCGACAGGTAATGTATGGGTACCAACTTGAACCAAACAAGACTTATAAACCGTGGATGTGATGAAGGTTTTTCCCAACGGAGTTTCCACAGATAAGTCAAAGTCTAATTTCTCTAGAGTCAAATTTAATCGTTGAGCGCAAGTAGGAGAAATAAAAGAATGGATAGAACCGGTATCAAATAAGGTATAGACTTCGCTAGATTTTATGATAAGCTTACCCGTGATGACCTCATTCGGGTTCCTTGCTTTCTGGGAGGTCACTACAAACACTCTCCCTTGCACTACTGGCTTTGACTTTTCTGGGACGGCCTTTGGTGCCTCCATCCTCGCTGAACTTGTCTTCGGTGAACGATAAAATCGGGCTAGGTGACCTTCTCTTCCACAATTATAACATGCTTTGGACGGCACCGCGCAGTTTGGACTGACGTGTCCCTCTCCTTCGCATTTGAAGCATATAATAGGTGGTCGTTCTCCTTCCTTAACAATGGGTGCTGGTGCTGACGTCTTTCCATCATTGTTGAATCTCCTCTTCTTAAAATGTATATTTTTACTGTCTTAGCCATGATTACCACCGAATTGGTTACCATTTCTGGCATATTGATTCCCTCCACGTTTGTTGTCGCCATTTCGATGACTGATACCACTGGTATTTTCATGCTGCCGGCTGCTTTCTCTTAGTTGCGTTGACTCATTACCGCACTCCAATAACTGAGCCCTATTTACAACATCTGAGTACAAACACAGTTTATGAGAAATAAGATATTGACATATCTCTGGTTTCAAACCTCTTAAAAACATTCGCGTCATATCTCCGTAATTTTAGCCTCGTATTGCGACACGGTCATATTATTTTGTTCCAATTTGATAAACTCTACTTCTTTCATGTGACGAATACTCTCAGGAAAGTACTTGTCGTTGAATATCTCTTGGAACTTCTCCCAAGACGAATACTCTCAGGCTATTATTTGTAATTAAAAGAATGTTTTCTATGATTTATTCAGTGTTTATTTTGTTTATGATGAGCTAATTCACTTTTTAGGCTTAGGATGGATCTTTAAGTGAAACAATGATTTTGTAAACTTTGATTTCCAGTTCAATAATCTATTTCCAATTTATCTATATTGATTTGAACGTGAATTAATGAATTTCCAGATCAACAATTCTTTGTGGATTTGTATGGAATCGAGAGAGGATATTCAAATCTAGACTTAGTTAATATAGCATGTGTTCATGAATTTTGTGACTAACAGAATTGTGATGAATGTTAAGGTAGAGATATGCTTGACATCACATGTAATTGGATAGAGAACTTATTCTTAAACCTTCTTTAATTATAATTCACATAGAGATATAGTGAGTTAGTTGATTAAGGTGTTTAGCTTGTTTCTATCTTAATTATTAATTTAAGTTAATACGGTATTAGTGCATCGAGAGGTGGTTAATACTATATTCGTGTTCTTGATTAATAAACTGGGATAGTGAATTGAATTGGAATAAATTTGTTAAAATTAGAGTGAAGCTTAAAGTGAAATCATAAGTCTAATTCTCTATTGATTGTTTGAAATTCTAGATTTTGATAATTGTGATTGGTTTGTGGTAGTTTATATTATTCTTTAATGCAGAATTTTTAATTATAATCATTGAGTTAAATAATTTAATAAAATTAGGATTAATAGGAAATTAGTAATTGTAAGTTAAGATTATTACTAGTTCGTCTCTATGGGAACCATACTCAAATAAACACTGAATAAATCAGGCTGGGTACATTTTACAGATTCCCACTAGTAATCTGCCTCTTCACGCAACATGAAGGTGGCAAAGAGAACCTTTTGCTCCTCAGAGCATCCCAAGACATCAAATATCTTGGTGATCTGCTTTATCCATGCTTCCGCCTTAAGTGGTTTTGGCTCTCCTATAAACTCCGGTGGTCCCAGCTCCTTGAACTGTTTAGCAGTGACCGTCCGAGAGTTTCCAGTGTTTCCACCTACATTTTGGACAGGAGCCGCTCTCGCCTGATGTTGCATGAATTGCATAAAGCCTCTGAACAGTCCATCATTCATCATTTGGTCAGTTTTGTTGTTTGCATGATGATTGTCGCCTTCCTGATGCACATTCTCCTGATTATTGATATGTGGAGACTCAACGGTCTCTCGTGCTCCATTGCTATTTTCAACATTCTCGGATGTCATTTTCAGATATTGTCACAAAACAAAGGTTCATTAACATATAACATATTATCCATATACTTTGACCAACCAATTAAATACCAAATAAACTTAGGTAGGTCATACTAGCGAAGGAATTCCCCGTCTCTCCCCTCCTAGTTCTAGTCTCACATCTTAGCCAGGGATTATATCCCTAAGCTCTGATACCAACTGTGAAGCCCCCAAAATTAGGTACACATCACCCATCTTGGGTCGCCAGATACATGGTAAAGAATTCAAATACAACTTACTAATACAACTGTCGTGTACAATACGACAAAACATAAACTGTGAGTTTGAATACAAATATTGTCTACTAGAGATTATACAAACTCAAAAGAAGTCCTCATTACAATTATTATCACACTATTTCACAGAATAGTGATGACTACTAATGCTATCCTCTGGACCATCACTCCGTTTCCCGACTCGTCCCAGCTATATTCTCATTTCTTGAAGAGAACAGTGAAAGAAAGGGTGAGCTCAACTAGACCAGTAAGAAATATTATGACTAAGGTAATGCAGAATAAATTATCATTAGTCTCCAACAATGTTAAACTGATAAAATATAATAGACATCAAGTTTAACTGCAGCGGAACAAGCAATCCATTAAAAGAGTCAAGTAGAAAATAAAATCTACTATCTTTTATGATTTAAAAGGTTTTTCATCACTGTTATCGTTGAGACTCAGCTTAATAAATATTCCACATCATCGAATCACCCCTGCACTACGACCAAGGATATTCTTTAGTATCACGATCACAATTATCCATGCACTACGGACCAAGAATATTTGTGTATTCATTAATGGTCATGATCATGCCAACAACTGTCCATAAATGCACTACGGGCCAATGAGGACTTTTACCACATCATTTGTAACATTACGGTCATGATTACACCGAATAATCCCTGGTCATAATCATACCAAGTCCATCTATGCACTACAGGCCACAAATGACTTTCAAAAAAAATATAAATATGAGGATGATGACAATGATATAAGAATTCAATAAAACAAGTTCAAGAATTAATTTATCCAGGAACTAATAATGTCCAAATTATCAACATGATACTGCTTTGTAGAGTAAAATTCAAGAATGATCAGAAGAATATTTCCATAAAAACACAGACAGGATGTTCCAACAGAATAATAATAAAGACGAAACCAGGTCCGGTGTAAAACATTATTGGTGGATTTTTAATGTGGAGAAGATAATAGACTTTATGGTCTATTTGACTCTTCTAATGGATTACTCGTTCCGCTGCAACTATGGTTGAAAAGTTTTATCATCTACCATATGTTCTAAATCTCTGATTTATTACTGATGAAGGCTATTGATAATTTAATTATCTTTAGTCATGGTATTCTTTAATGAGCTAGTTGTGTTCACCCTTCTATTTCACAATTCCTTTCAGGTAATAAGAGTGTAGCTAGGTCGAGCGAGGGTAACGGAGAAATAGAATGGTGGTCTCTAGCTGTGGAGGTTTTCCCTATGCAGTATAGAAAAGTGTTGTATACATCATTTAGTAGTTATATTTGGTGAATCAAATAGGGTGAAGCGAACCCAAAGTTGGAAGGATGTTTTGCCATTATCTTACAAGATGTCTAATGCTCATCCACTTGCTGAGTATATTTACGAGCACTACCTATATAATCTTGGTGTTTATTTAGAGTATAATTCTCAATTAGAGACAGTGGAGATAATCATATGTCAAGAGAAGACTCACCATTGGGAAAAATATGATAATAATCTTCTCATTTTTCTTTGGGGTCTATTGGGTCAACCAAGGATAATTCTGTGGCCATATGATATCTATCATAACTTAGACGCATGGCCTCCCATGTACGAAGGTTTCCTTGAGCACTTCCCAAAGATTCTAATTTCTAAAGCAGTTTTTGACTATACCTTTATGTAAAGTATCATTATGACGTGTTATCCAAGGTTGGGACATGAGTCACAGTTGGTATATATTTGTATCCAAACTCACAACATATGTGTTGTTGTATTTTGCACGACAATTGTTATAATAAAGTTGTAGTTGTTTTCTGTACCATGTATTTGGCGACCCAAAATGGGTTGGATGGAATGGCTATTTTGGGGTTGTCATACATTGACTATCTTCGACCTTGACTTCTTATCCTTTGAATAACCTATTGTTATCATAACGGTTAACCTCTATTATCTCATAGCATCATCTCAATTGGTCTAACACACTAGCCTTAGATAATTTAAACTTTTCAAAACAATTACTTATTGTTTTACTCATCACTCTCTATTAATCGTCACATTTATAAGATAACATTTTTTTATCTTAATTGCTCATTTAAGGATTCAAACCTTCTTGTATTTATAAAGTATTCATACTTTATTTATTAGATTATTTCTTAAGTAATTTCTTTAGCTAAAATTCATACTTCATATGATAATTCATTATTATCTTAATTTATATTTGAGATATCCATTTATATCATCATTATTATTTATGTCTTGATTGTTCGCAATTAAATAATCTTCAAGGGTATTTAATTGTTCATTAATATTATTTCATAGTCAAAGTAATTATTGACTCTTAATATTACATTAATTGACCACTATTAAAATACTTATTAATGTCATTTTAATTTTTCACAATTTAAAATAACTACTATCTTAATTGTTCATTCATTTCACAATTAAAACCCCTTTTAGTTTTAATTGTTTAATTATAGTTTAGGAATTTCTTAAAGAAATTATAATATTTGCAATCTACAATTAAATTTACTTTAATTTGTTTAATGTCTTTAAAATAATTTTTTAATATAATTTTAATTATTTATTCATTTAATTATTATTTTATTTTAGATTTTTTTTGTTTTTGACCCGACCCTATCCACCATGACCCGACCCGGTTTGACCAGCGCGGGCCATGCGTCGGTTTAAGCCTGAAGGCAGCGCGGGCCATGCTACCGTAGCAGAATACCTGGTTTGACCTTGGCGCGGGGCGCGCCGAGTTTTGTTCTCGGGCAGCGCGGGGCGCGCTACCTTGAAATTACTTTTTGACAAGTTTTTCAATGTTTTGATTTTTTACCTTCTTTGATTCCATCTTGCATAGCTTGTTCATTTTACATCCAAACGGATTCAAACCACTTTCACTATATTGTAAACTTAACTCTCTTCAATATTCAATTTCTTAAATCACTTTTCAACATCTTTAGTTAATCAGATTTTATTGATTTCCGAGCTAGGGTTCTTACTTGAACATGTTTTACCAATTGTTTTGCTAATAGTTCTTTTTACTTCCGATTTTGACAATTCCACTTTGGTTATGCTCGTATTTCATAGGGATTCAACATAACATTTTCGGATCATATATAAGGCTTACACATTTTATGTCAGTGCTTAACATCACATCTCATGCTTTCAAGTATTTTTAATTTAGATTTCATGCTCACATGCTTTTCTCTTGTTCATTTGGTTCTAAAATTACATAAAAGTAATATATATCATATAATCTCCTTCCAATACTCATCCTTATACCTTTGGATCCATCATGATCCCACAACACATAAACCTCACACAACCAAGCATGCATTTCTACTAAAACATATCTTAACAAAAATAAAGCTAGGTGGTGCACCTACCTCTTAGTGTCTCTCTTCCTCTTGGCTATGAACTTCAAGTAGCTCTCCACCTTTGTTCCTTCTTCTTGAGCTTCTCTTGAACCACCAAAATGGCAAAAACTCTTCTAGACTTTCTTCTTCTTCTCTCTAACTCTCTCTATCTCTTATATTTTCCAACACTTGGGATTTTTATCAAATGAGGGAAGGTATTAGGAGGTTCCTATTTATAGAAGAATCATTAACCAATAATTGGGGTATTATCGAAAGGTAAAAATGAAGTTGGTGAAAAGGTTACCAACTTTCACCTTTAAGGACACTTAGCCTTAGGACTATATAATCATTCCTTCACATGGCTCTTGTTTGTTGGCTAAAAGAATAGCAAAAACCAGCACTTTTTGGCCAAGGGGTGGGGGTGGTCGGTCATTTGGGGGGAGGGAGAGGGGGGGTTTCCCCTATGTCACATTTTTTATTTGATCTCTAGTACAATAATCTAGCATTTTTTCTCCACACATACGTATACATACATACATATATATATATATATATATATATATATATATATATATTTACAAAATTTTAGCGGGTCAATTTATATATAATACTTAATTTTTTTAAAATTTACCTTACATTATAACGTAATTATTTATTTCAGTGGGGTCAATTGACCCCACAGTGGTCAAATGGATGTTTGTTTGTTAATATATACAGAGTACATATTTTTTTGTGTCAAAAGAAAGAAGCAGTCCTAATTTCATTTTTAATTCAAGTTAAATTGATTAGCTTGATTCAGGTTGGGTTTTTTTTTATTTTGATTAATTAATTAATTTTGTTTAGTCGGTTAGTCTGGACTAGATGGGTGAGAAATTGATTTGGTTTGATTTTATTAATTATTATTATTATTATGCTTTATTACGTTTTTGCCCTTTTTAAATATTAAAATGATAAAAATAAATTAAATAAAGATTATTAAAAACACATCCGTACTAAATATCCTATGTGTCCCAGCCACGTCACCAATTTGTGACGTGTCAACTATAATCGAACTAAAGTAAAAAAAATTGATAGTTTAATCATTTAATTGAAAAAATTGAAAGGTCGATCACCAAAGTGGAAAATCGTCTATAGTTTAGGGTAGTACTTCGTATTTAAGCCTAATAATAATAATAATACAATGCACTTCATACCCATTTTATATTAAAGTTGCATGTAAATGTATATTTTTTTCCATTTATTAATTATAAATTTAATTATCTCATTAATCCAACTCACTCATTTGTCAAAGCTTTTATCTTAGTATTGATATTGTTTTAAGAATAATGCTACAGACACAGATTATTTTATAAATATTTTATAAACTGCTGATGTGGCAGTGTTGCATAGGTAATAGTGTTACATTGTTTGTGTTTTAAAAAAAAAAAGTTGATGTGGAGTATGTCACATCAATAGTTTGTAAAATGTTTATAGAATAGTTTGTGTCTGTAACATTACTCTTGTTTTAAACTATATAATTTCATCACTTGATAAGAATTGTAAATTGCAATTAAAACAAAAAAATTCAATTACAGAAAATAGTGTTAATGATTCCTTGTATGTTTTTTTAAAGTAAAATAATATGCAATATAAAAAGGAATTTTGACACTCATATTGTATTCTTAAATCATTAGTATTTTTCAGCTCTTTTCTAGAGAGTAAATCAAATAAAATTAATTAAAATATGATTTTATGTGTTATAAATATTTAATAATTCAATTAAATATTTATAATGAATTAGACAATTGAGAATTCAATGCCTCGTTTTAGGACTTTAATTTTGAAGTCTGACAGTTGCACTTAAAACTTTATTCTATTTGAGCAAAATTGGAATTATACCTCATGACTAAGTTGTGGTTCAAACAAGTATAAATGTATTTATTTCAAACAGATTATTGAAATGTTTATAGATAATTGTCATTTACACAAGAAATTTTTGACATTTTCCATGAATGTGGGCTCTATTTACAACTTATTTGAGTAAAGACTTGTAAAACTATCAATCAAATATATTTGCAGAAATATAAATTTTATATTTATAAATTTAAAATAATTAAAATATCCAATAAAATAAAATAAATAAAAACAAATACAACTTAAAAATAAATCTTAATGGCTCCAATACCATATCTTACAATTCAATCACTCATCATGATACCCACAACCAGAGCATTTAATGTTAGCAAAGTTCCAAAAATTAATTATTTTCTAAAGGTTTGTGGATTAGAGATTTTTTGATTAGTCACTCGTCCCCATTATCATGTTCCATTTGATGTAGTGTTTTATTTATTGTAAAATTTGTACTTTATTTCATTATTTTGAGAACAAAACCTTGTATAACTTCCGGTTTTGCTTATGTAATCAAATGTTGGAGAACGAGATGGGAGAATTTATACTTTGGGGTACAAAGTGTAAGACTATGTATACTTCAAGGTCTGATATGCAATTAATCTATTAAATAATTACCTTCGCTCCTCCCGCCTTCTGCTTTCTCTTTTAAAGTTCTAATCTGGGGTCAGACCTTCTTCTCAAGACAGAGCACACCATCTCCTACTGAAAATCTCTCTTTCATAGCTCAGGTTTGCCCCTATCTTGGCTTTCTTTTTCTCTTTCGGTGTATATTTTTGTATATATTATAAATAATTTTGTTCTACAAATTAAAAGATGAAATTGCTAGTTTCTCAAAAAACCATTGATACCCTCTGTTATAATTTCCCATTTTGGTTGATGAATTATAGATTTCTTGAACATTTCTGGGAAATGAAAATGACGTAATATGTTTTTCTTATAAGCTGTTTGATTGGGTTTGTTTTCTTCTGAAAGCCCTCTTTGTGTAATCAGGGTTCTGAAATTTCTGAAGGGTCAGACCATCTCAAGAGCACATCATCTCCTACCGAAAATCTCTGTTCTATAGCTCAGGTTTGCCCCTATCTTGGCTTTCTTTTTCTCTTTCTGTATATATTTATATTTTTGTATTTATATATATATATTATAAATGATTTTTTTCTACGAATTAAATGATGAAATTGTTAGTTTCTCAAAAAATCATTGATGCCCTTTGTTATGATTTATTGCCAAGTAGTATGAGTTTCTGATAAGCAGTTTGATTGGGGTTTGTTTTGTTCAGAAATCCCTTTTCCCCTCTTTGTCTAACGTTCTGTTTCTCAATGTAATTGTTATTCAGGATGTTTAGAGTTTTGATTGGGTGGTTTTTTTTTTCCTTGAAATTTCTTGAATGATTTATTGTAATTTATTTTTTTGACAAATGAGGTTTTGCTGAGTGTATGTTTTGGCCATCTATTTGGCTTTTAATTAACTTTGCTGCTATTAGGTAAATTTCATTTTCTTATAATGTTGCTAAATATCAGTTTTAATTTCTTCAGTAATCGTTGTCATGGGGTTAGTAATAGTTAATCGAATCTTACACTAAAGCGATTGCTATCTCTTTATCTTGAATGGCTTTTAGTTATTGATTTTTTGAGAAATGAGGGTTTTGTTGTATGTGTTTTTGGCAATCTATTTGGATTTTAACTTTGTTGCAATGGTTTCTTTGAGTCTTGAATAAGCTAGTAGGTAAATTTCATTTTCTGATATGTTGCTAAATATCAGTTTCAATTTGTTTTTGGGCTTTGTAACGATAATGGGATCATATTTTCCAGTAGTCATTGACATGGGATTAGTTAATAATTAATCGAATCTTACACTAAAGGGTTTGTTTTCTTTAATTTATGGAATCTAGACATTTGTTGCAGTTAATTACCACAAGCAGTTTGATTAGGGATTGTTTTTTCCTAGCATCTCACTATTTTTCTCTTCAGTTACATGCTAATTTGTGTGCCCGGTAAAGCTAATGGAGCTATTATGCTTTCCAATATTGTTTTTTTCTGGGATTAGTTAATAATTTATCAAATATTAGAATGGTTAATATGCTTTGAAAGTTTCCTGTATTTTACAGAACTTTTGGATTGTGTGGGTTCCTCTGTTAGGGACAATTTCTGAGTGTGCAATATTCATTCGAGTTAATGGCAAAGAAGAAACAAAGTGAATCTGTCCCAACCAGCAGTAGTAGGGTCCTAAGGCAACGAAAATCAACAACTGTAGGTGAAAAAGTTGATGGAAAGGACAAGGGGAAGATGCCTGTGGAAGTTAAAGAAAAGGCCAAAGTTTCTGGAAATTCATTGAGAAATTCTGTTATGATTCTGGCAATCCTCGTAGCCCTCACCGCCGTCGCCTCCATTGGCTCCCCCACCATCACCTCCCAAACCATCACCTCCCACACCGCCCTCACTTCTTCCGCCCTCACATCCACCGCGGCCTTCGCCTCCCAAACCATCACCTCCCCCACGGCCTCCACCTCCTGTTCTCCATCTACTCATGTCGTTGCCGTCTCCCCCTCCGCCCCTACCTACGGCTACTGTTCTTATCAAATTCTGGGTATGGCCGCCATACCATTTCCGGATGACTTAGCCATAATGGTTGGGGCATTAATTATCGCATTTTTACTGGGTCGACGTGAAGAACCTCTACCTGATGTACGAGGTCCACGAGGTCCTGCTACGGTTAGGTTTCCTAAAAACAAGAAACCCTTTCCCAAACTGCAGATGACGAAAAAATGAAGGATGCTTTCAATAGGTACACATCTTTAGCCCTGATTATACTCTTCAGAAATTTCAGAGAGAAAACAAACCCAATCAAACAGCTTATAAGAAAAACATATTACTTCATTTTCATTTCCCAGAAATGTTCAAGAAATCTATAATTCATCAACCAAAATGGGAAATTATAACAGAGGGTATCAATGGTTTTTTGAGAAACTAGCAATTTCATCTTCTAATTTGTAGAACAAAATTATTTATAATATATAAAAAGAAAGCCAAGATAGGGCAAACCTGAGCTATGAAAGAGAGATTTTCGGTAGGAGATGGTGTGCTCGAAGAAGGTCTGACCCCAGATTATAACCAGATTAGAACTTTAAAAGAGAAAGCAGAAGGCGGGAGAAGCGAAGGTAATTATTTAATAGATTAATTGCATATCAGACCTGAAGTATACATAGTCTTACACTTTGTACCCCAAAGTATAAATTCTCCCATCTCGTTCTCCAACATTTGATTACATAAGCAAAACCGGAAGTTATACAAGGTTTTGTTCTCAAAATAATGAAATAAAGTATAAATTTTACAATAAATAAAACACTACATCAAATGGAACATGATAATGGGGACGAGTAACTAATCAAAAAATCTCTAATCCACAAACCTTTAAAAAACAATTAATTTTTGGAACTTTGCTAACATTAAATGCTCTGGTTGTGGGTATCATGATGAGTGATTGAATTGTAAGATATGGTATTGGAGCCATTAAGATTTATTTTTAAATTGTATTTGTTTTTATTTATTTTATTTTATTGGATATTTTAATTATTTTAAATTTATAAATATAAAATTGATATTTCTGCAAATATATTTGATTGATAGTTTTACAAGTCTTTACTCAAATAAGTTGTAAATAGAGCCCACATTCATGGAAAATGTCAAAAATTTCTTGTGTAAATGACAATTATCTATAAACATTTCAATAATCTGTTTGAAATAAATACATTTATACTTGTTTGAACCACAACTTAGTCATGAGGTATAATTCCAATTTTGCTCAAATAGAATAAAGTTTTAAGTGCAACTGTCAGACTTCAAAATTAAAGTCCTAAAACGAGGCATTGAATTCTCAATTGTCTAATTCATTATAAATATTTAATTGAATTATTAAATATTTATAACACATAAAATCATAATTTAATTAATTTTATTTGATTTACTCTCTAGAAAAGAGCTGAAAAATACTAATGATTTAAGAATACAATATGAGTGTCAAAATTCCTTTTTATATTGCATATTATTTTACTTTAAAAAAAACATACAAGGAACCATTAACACTATTTTCTCTGTAATTGATTTTTTTTTGTTTTAATTGCAATTTACAATTCTTATCAAGTGATGAAATTATATAGTTTAAAACAAGAGTAATGTTACAGACACAAACTATTCTATAAACATTTTACAAACTATTAATGTGACATACTCCGCATCAACTTTTTTTAAAAAACAAACAAACAATGTAATACTATTACCTATGCAACACTGCCACATCAGCTGTTTGTAAAATATTTATAAAATAATCTGTGTCTGTAGCATTATTCTTAGAACAATATCAATACTAAAATAAAAGCTTTGACAAATGAGTGAGTTGGGTTAATGCGATAATTAAATTTATAATTAATAAATGGAAAAAATATACATTTACATGCAACTTTAATATAAAATGGGTATGAAGTGCATTGTATTATTATTATTATTATTATTATTAGGCTTAAATACGAAGTACTACCCTAAACTATAGACGATTTTCCACTTTGGTGATCGACCTTTCAATTTTTTCAATTAAATGATTAAACTATCAAATTTTTTCACTTTAATTCGATTATAGTTGACACGTCACAAATTGGTGACGTGGCTGGGACACATAGGATATTTAGTACGGATGTGTTTTTAATAATCTTTATTTAATTTATTTTTATCATTTTAATATTTTAAAAGGGCAAAAACGTAATAAAGAATAATAATAATAATAATAATTAATAAAATCAAACCAAATCAATTTCTCACCCATCTAGTCCAGACTAACCGACTAAACAAAATCAATTAATTAATCAAAATAAAAAAAACCCAATCTGAATCAAGCTAATCAATTTAACTTGAATTAAAAATGAAATTAGGACTGCTTCTTTCTTTTGACACAAAAAAATACGTATTCTGTATATATTAACAAACAAACATCCATTTGACCACTATGGGGTCAATTGACCCCACTGAAATAAATAAGTACGTTATAATGTAAGGTAAATTTTAAAAAAATTAAGTATTATATATAAATTGACCTACTAAAATTTTATAAATATATATATATATATGTATATGTATGTGTGGAGAAAAAATGCTAGATTATTGTACTAGAGATGAAATAAAAAATGTGGCATAGGGAAACCCCCCCCCCCCCCCAAATGACCGACCACCCCCACCCTTGGCCAAAAAGTGTTGGTTTTTGCTATTCTTTTAGCCAACAAGCAAGAGCCATGTAAAGGAATGATAAAACACGTCAGTATTAATTCCTTCAATTATAACCACATAAATAAATAAATGCACCATTTATATCCACATCAAATAAATATTTCATTATCATATAAATCGATAATTAATTATTCCCAAATAATATTACATATCGCAAAACTTCCCCAGATATCGCAAACTCTCTATCATCAATCTCTTTTAATGGTTGCATAGAATCGGTGTCATTGTCTTCTTCCTCGATCTCCACCTCACTATTATTAAGTAATAACATTGTTCACTGATTTGGACATTAACTTGCGATATGACATTTGCCTTGACATTTAAAACATTTAATATCATGATTATAACTAAAAGAAGGTAGTTCATTTTTACTTTGCATTCCACGGTTAGCCGCTTTTTGTTTAAACTCTATTTTAGGTTTGCTCACGACAGATTTCTCCTCTCGCTTTCCAACATTAAACTTCTATGAAGAACTCGAACTAGGCAACGATTGTTGGCTACCTCTCCTCTTAAGCTATTACTCAATCTTGATAGCCATGTGTACCATATCCTCCGATACCATGTAATGTCGTCGTTCCACTAAATCTGCAATCTCCCAATTTAGCCCAGCCAAAAATCTGACCATTGTTGCTTCGTTATCCTCATTTATGTTTGCCCTAACCATCAACATTTCCATCTCCTTGTAATAAATCATCTACGCTCCGACTTCCTTGTTTCAGACTTTGTAAGCTCCGAACTAACTCTCGATGATAATAGTTTGGCACGAATCTTTTTTTCATTACAGTCTTCATCTCCAACCACATTTCAATCGGGCGTTCCCCACACCTTCTCCGACTGATCATCAGTTGATCCCACCAAGTAACTGCATAAGTTGAAAATTCTACCGCCGCAAGTTCTTTCATCAATTATTAAGTTAAATATTTGAATGTATTATTGTATATTTATTTAGTTATGATAATAAAAAAATAATTATTTAAATTTTTAATAGAATTCTATATTAACATCTATATTGACAAAATTTGTTTGAAATTCTAATCCGAGTAGAATTATGAAACTCATGTCGTAATAACTTTTAATTTAGTTATGACAATTAGTTATGAATGAATACATTATATTTTTTCAACTAATGTTACATTTATTATGTTTCAAATTCACATATATTATTAATACAATTAATCATGTGATTTGATAAAATTTCAAGTTTAAATGACTTAAATTAGTTAGAATATTAATTTATAAAACTTGGAAGGACTTTGTATTCACAATTGATTATAGTGGAATTTTTTGGAGTTTGGCCCGTGGTTTTTACCTCTTAGTTTTAGAGGGTTTTCCACGTAAATTTTGGTGTCTTGTGATTGGTTTATTTTTCGTATTATTATTATTTTCTGTGATTATAATTTATTTGGTGGAATTGCATAATACGTTTGACATGATTTATTTTATCAAAGACAGTGATCAATTGGAGGAGTTTTTCCAACAATATCTTGGGCAGACAACGGTCAAAGCGAGCCCTTTCTTAATTCTTTAAATTAATCAAATATCCGACTAACAAAAATTTGATGGCTCGACATTACAAGAGATAGAAAAAAAATCTTGTTATAAGAACCCAATAAAATATTTCTTATTTTAATCTTCTTCCATTAAAAACTGTGTTAAAATTGCTCATGATATGATCCTGTTCAGTGTAATTTGGTCTCTCAATAAACATCTATTTCTTCAACTGTGTTTGTTTCACTTACGCAAGTTTCAACTGTTTCCCAGGAATGTCAAGCTGGATAGTTTAATGAATTATTCTGGTTTGTCAAAAAGAAAAAAGAAACAAACAAATTTTGTAATATTTATAAAAGGCTGTTATAAATACTCAGCCATCCTTAAAGAAAGGTTCAATAACTAAAACAAAACCAGCTTCTTTTAATCCATTTTCTGAAACTTTAAAAAGTTCATTGGTTCTGGATGACAAATCTGTTGATATTTATATTGATAACACACTTCTTAACAAGGCTCCAATATGCTCTTTTTCCTGGATTTGTCAAGTCACCGTTTGATTTAGCCTTTTTACTCGGGTTCCATTCAAAATCAGTTCCAGTAATATTCTACTTTTTTTTAAAACTAAATGCACAGCTAAGTCTAGTCAACAGCTCCACATGTGCAGAAAACAGAACTAAAAAGAATATACTTCCAAAACTAAAAAAATAATAACAAAGTGAATTCACATTCAAAAATGATTTCAATGTATACAACATATCTTTCAATCCAAAACCTTAGTTACAATAGCCCTATAACACGGCCTAAAAGTTTGATAATGTCAATCATCATACACCCTACTAAGTAGGTATCTATAAAGTGCACGCTACCCAAAAGACCTAATTTACTTTATCATTCCTAATTCCTAGTTCCTTCAAGCATTGACATTCACACCACATGATCCAAATGCACCATATCTCCATAGCAAAATTTCATTTGTGATTTTCCATCACTTTGTCAAACGAAAAACCAAATACACGTGTCTTAATAAGTAGGCACTCAGAACTTGTTCGCAGCAGTACCTAGTACAACTATCTGGTTAAGAAGCTTAAAACACAAACTCTTCCTCTGCTGTTCCATTTGGCAGAGCTCTGTCCTTCATCCCTTGTAAAGCTTCTGCCGTCGAATCATCTATGTCCAGCAAACATTGTAACCGAGACAGTTTTTCAGGCACTGGCTCGCTCTTCAGGTATATAAGGAAGAGATCAATGAGCTCCTCCGGCACCTCCCATGATAACGGTTTAGATGGTACAGCCTTGTCACAAGCTAACAAATCATTGAGAGACGAAACCTACAAGTAGAGAATGAAACAATAAGAATTACTGATCTGTGTTCAGATTTACAGTGCTTACTTTTACATGTAATGAACAATAATCCATAAGCTAACAAGTTCATACCACCCCTGAATGGTTTCTCTGCCTCAGTAGTGCCACAGCCTGAATTAGTGAGTTTGACAACCTACTTTGTGCAAGTTCACGAACAACACACCTTGCCTTTTCAGAATTGATATTGAGATCCTGCGGAATTTTTTGATAGACTTCCTCTTCATCAAACTCCCCAGTTCCAGAGGAGAAAATCTCATCAACAGATCTCATCAACAGTTTTCTTGAAGAGGATCTAGTGTAAGCTCAATGATATCATGCTGTCTAAATCAACTCCAGCTTCCTTAAGTTCTCTCATCTCCTTTATACTAAGCCTCCCTCGACCAATAGCACTTTCCAGGGCAGCCGACATTTTTGTAGTTGTTATACTCTTTATTATCTTTTGAGAATACTGAGAAGGCAAACCCACTTGCTTCTGCAACTCATTAAGCTGCTCAATCCTGGCTTTTGTTAGTTGTCCATCTGCCAAGATCACCTCAGCTTGTTGCCTAAAAGCCTGCTCGGCTAAGCCTCTGTGTACTTCCACAATTTCCTTGTCCGTCAAACCCAGGATTCCTCCAAGCTGGTTTAGCAGAACATATTCAGAATCATCCTTCTTTGTGGTGATTTGTTCACCAAAAGGGATCCTGGTTACCTCTCCGGTTAGACAAAATAGCAAGTATGTCTTGTAAAGATCAGTTCTATCCCTTTCTGGGAGGTCATCTTCAAGAGTAATCTCTGTCTGGCTTGGCTTCTCCAAGTTTACCTTGCTTGGTCTTATTTTTCGAAGTGACTGCAGGGATTCCCATTCCTCATCCTCTTCTAATTGTCCTTCCTCCTTAACAAGATCTTCTGATGTAGCATCAGATGATTCTCCTTTAATATCTGCTATCAACTCAGTCACAACCAAGTTGTTGAATGCTATCATCTTTTTAAGTTCTTTTGCAGCCTCCATACTACTCCCAGATGCTCGTGATAGTTGAATGTAGCTGATGAAAATCTTGCGAACCTGCATCCATAATCAAAGTCATTTGGATCAAAAAGAGAATGTTGATTTCAGAAAAATAATCACAGTATACCATGTAACCTAAACATTAAGCTGTTGCAAGGTGACGTGTTAGCAACCTGCTACTCCCACTCAGACACTTCCAAGTAAATCAAAGGAAAAGTAAAAGCAAGTTGAATATAGATACTCACAGCCTTACTAGCAATAGACATGGCAACCTCCCTGGTTAAACGTAAACCATAAGCAGCCTTCCTCACAGATTGCTAGACATCCGCATCATACCCATTGACTCCTGCAGCAATTGCATCCTTCACAACCTGGAAAAACAATTTTATTTAGAAACTTATGAACAAAAAACCTTATGAGATCTAGAAATGATTTAAGGGTGTCAACACCTATTACTTAAGGGAGTAGATGATCTTGATTAGCAGTGAGCAAACCTATCTAGCCTTGATTAGGGAGATTCAAGAGAGTAAACAAGCACATAAATGAGTTTAAGCTTTCAAGGAATCACCTCAACTATAAATACTGATCTAATATTGTGTTAATCAATGATTAAGTTGTTACTTAGCAGAGTGTGTATCATAGAGAATGACAATTAAGTGAAATGGTATATTAAGATGAATGGACGCTTGAAACTAAAATTCAATACCCAAACAGATCTAAGTAATATAATTGAAGAAATCACAATTTATATTGCCTAGTGAAGAATAGAGCAGTTTTCAATTCTATTGAATAGTTGTTTGTATGCAATTTTAAAGCCGGGCTATAGAGATATGATATAATCAAGTTGGTTAGAAGTTAATACTACCATAAACAACTACAAATTGGTGTCCAAATCCTTAGTTGGAGGTCAGCTCGCAGAAACAGAGCATTTGTGAATTTGTTGCTTGATTTACTCCTTTCTGCGCTGCTTATACTGCTTCCAAATATATATGACCTCGCAGAAACAGAGCATCCGTGAATTTGTTGCTTGATTTACTCCTTTCTGTGCTGCTTGTACTGCTTCCAAATGGTACTGTGGGACTCGTTTGATGATGTATGAATTGTATGTGATAATTGGAGAGTTTTGAAGAGTTTAGAGAAATTTAATGTAGAGATTAGAAGAAATTGAGATTGAGAATTACAGAAGAGTTAAATCGAGAAAATAGAAGAACTGGAGACTGATAATTGGTTTGATACCAACTGTTAAGCCTCCCACCGGAGAAACTTAGGGAAGAAGATAATGGAGTCAAGAATGAGAACTCCCAACTTTAATTCATTTCAATGTATAGCTCAATACATATATAGATAGATATCACAGGGATTCTCTGATAAATTAAAAGAAAAGACAATTTTTCCTTCTAACTACTCTTATGGCACATGTTGCCTTAATTCTAGAACTATCCTGAACTGGCTATTCCTACTTTACCCCTATATTCTCTGCAATTTCTAACATATATATATATATATTTATATACACACACACGCATACATATATGTTTGTGTATTTATACATATACTTCGGGAGGACAGGTGAAGTCTTGACAACAAGCACTCTGGTAAAAAAAGAATTTCTAGAAACCACGACTTTTCTGATTTGCTAAAAACCTGAATGACATGATAGAGTACTCAAAAACAGAAACTGTAAGATTTCTTGTTATCATCTTTGTTGGTCCAAATAGACTACCTCTGGTCCTCCAGTATATCCTCAGGGCAAAAGCAATGCAATGGTCTTTTAGTCTAAAATGTACTCTGCATTAAAAATAATAATACTAACAGGGGGGAAAGAGGGAGCAGAGTATAGTGATTACCTTTTCAAACAAATTGCCACATATATCAGCATGAGCTACTTCCACTGTTTGTCTAGGAATGCAAAGCATAACCTGCAACCTCTCCAAGGACTTAACATCCTCATCAGTGAGCCCTCCATCAGATACAGCTTGCTGAAGCTTTTGTCGGTAAATTTCTAGAAATATATTAAACATGACTACATCTGACCTATTCTTAATATTACAACTAGATAATATATGTAAAATTATGCACATGTATCAAAAAAACTAAAATATGATTTCGGTTCCTTTTTCTCACCATATATGACTAAAGCAACTCAATGTCAAGATTTCATTGTGCAAAGATAGAGAAAAATTCAAATGCTTTATGTGGCAGATTTTGATCTTAAGGTACAAACGTGTCCATGGCACAAGTCCACCGACTTGACAAGAAAACCAAATCCCAGAATATGATATGTGTACAAGTCCATGCAGTGTGTTCAAAATAGCAGATATCACATAGTTGCCAGATATTACACCACAGCTTACCATCATGGATCTCAACAGCTTTCTGTGTATCAAAGTGCACTTCTTCACAGAGATTTTGAAGGAAGACTGCTTTGCTATCAGCAGCTTCTAAGTTACCACTAGTTACCGATTGAGCGAGACGTTTACGATATACTTTTGAAGAAACATCCAACATAATGGATTTTGCCTCTCTTTTACCTAAGCCAAATATATTCCTCAATTGGTTCAATGCAGCCAGCTACAGAAAGAAACCAAAAATAAAGCAAAATTAAAAAAATTAGCACTTACAAAAATATTATGCATAACAAGCGTCCCAAATAAAAATCCCAGTAAAAAGCAATCCGGAGATCTTGACATTTAAAACATTGAACAATAATTCTACATAAATTTTAAGGAAAAGCAAATCAGTTTTAATATAAAAAATAAAAAATAAAATATTGTTTGGGGTCAAGGGCACAGGTTTGCAATTCTTCAGAATGATAATGAAGGGATTTTTGATACTCTAGGTTTTAACCTGTATCTATATTATTAGAGATTCGCTAACGGGCTCATTTAGAACTTCATTTCGATTATACAGCATTATTAACTTTAGAAAGTTCTTTTGTTGAAGGATTTCAGAAATTCTTCTCAAAGTAAGGGTTTCTCACTTTCTGTACTTTTGTGAAAAGCATAAGCAAGCAAGCATTATATGGACAATTGAAAAAGAGCCGAGTGATAATATTTCTTAGCATTTGATTGCGCATTTTGTAGATTTAAATGGAGAGCACACTTTAGGAGCCTATTGTAGGTATCTTCTTTTGGAAGCCTCTTTGTCTAGGGTGGGTTTTGGGTTCCTTCATCCATAACCCATAAAAGTGCCTTTTTATTTGCATACATGTGTGCTAGGGTTCTGTAATATCCTGAATATTTATAGAACTTATAAATATGATATTAAATGACAAGATTATTATACTGTAATTATAAGAACGAAATTCTTATAAGTAAGGGTGAATGTAATCTCCCGAATATTTTCAAGGCTAGAATATAAAAAAAAATTCCGAAAAAGACGCGAAAACACCATTCATAAAAACGCTAAATCATTATTCATAAAACGTTAAATCAACTTTGGGAAAGTCAACATTTTTGACTAACCAAATTAGTTAGAAAACCCAAACCAAACTAGGTGGAATTTGGTTAGGTTGTAGAGAAAGTGAGGGCATTATGGCCATTTAGGAAAGCTTATATGCATATAGCTTATGTATGTATAGGTTTTTTTTTTTTGCTAAGTTTGTTTGTTGTATAAATGGGACCAAAAAATACATTGGCTAAGGGGCATACCCCAGGAATATAGCTTGATCATCTAATAACAGGCCAAAAGATGGAGTTATAGGATCAGTGAAAAAATCACAATTTACAAAAGCTAGTAACAATAATATTGACAAAAAATGAGTAGCCTTAATAAAAGATTTAGCCTGAGATAGCCTAGATTTAATAGTAGTAATTACATGTATAGGTTTTTCCTTGATTAATTAGTTGGCAAATGAGACTTTGCTTCCTAAAATGTGTTGTCCGAAATTGTGTTGTGTGGTGAATGGATTTATTTGCCTGTCAAAAAAATAATAAATTTCAGCATGTACTTCCTTTCTTATAATGGTGCTCCATCGAAATTCTTCCCCGTGAGACTCTAAAAGTGCTTCTAATGAGACTTGAGGCCTTCTCAGGTTTTCTCCTGCTCCTCTCTTTTCTGCTCATTCAATTCTGTACTCAAATTTGAACATTTTTCACTCAATTCTTTAATAAAACATATTTATAAAGCCCAATGAATCCATTCTACAGCCATCAAAATGGTCCGTCCAGACCAGCAACTTATCATTCTTCTTTCAAATTTAGCTTTATTTCACTTAGATTCACTTAGATTCTAAGAGAATTCCTAACGATAAGCATCCGTATACAGCTATCCACATTTTTGACTTATAAGCATACTGCAATCATTCTATGAAACAAAACGATCCGCATTCCATGTAACATTGGTTTGAACTTTCATCCTAAAATCAACCCTAACTCATTCCATCACAAAATATCCCAAGTCCTTAAACCTGTAGCACATCTTTCATTGATTTATGGAAGCTTTAAATCCCTAATTAAGGTTTGTCATGCATCATGGAGAAAGTAGATTCAACTTGGTCACATAAAGCAAATTTCATGCAATGAACTTGTGCTGAACCACTAACAAACATGGCAAACTGTAAAGATGAAGTTAGAAAATTTATTCAATATTCATAGAGAAATTCCCAATAAAGCAAGAAATATCAAGTATCAATTTCCAGAAAGTGTAGACGCATTGCATTACAGTTTGCAAGTCTTTTGATGCAACCTTTTCTGATTAGTATGCCAATTTTATGAGAAGTATATCAAATGGAAACAAACTACAAGAGTAAAACATTTAGAAAGAAGAAAAAACACAAGAAAAATCTTCTTCAACTTTGAAATATGTTGATAAATAAGGTGATGCACAAAAGATGAAATTGACCTATATATATACCTATATATATAGGTATCTAGTTATTTTATGTGTTGATGGGATGAATAGGGAGGATGAAATTGACTGTGTGACCTTATCTTCTTCCATGCGACCGCTTGACAAGGAATCTGTGGCATATGTTCTATACAGGAGCTTTAAGTCGTCCATCTTTCTCTCACCATCATACTCACCACCTAAGCAAAATTTATGTTAAATCCAACTGGCACCTCTACAACTGAACACTTATATTGTCCATGAGGAACAACGTAGCAATAGTTTAGTAACATCCATACCTAGCAAAGCAACTGGTCCAAGCCCACAAGCAAAGCAACTGGCATCCGGATGCTTCTTCAAGGCGACAAGTAATGTATTAAAATCCAGTATCTTATCAAGTTCTTCTATAGGATGCCTGGTTTGCCTGAGGGATAAACCCATATTTTAGATGGTATAATGAAACATAACTTGTATCGTGGGAAAAAATTGAAAAAAAAATCTGCAACCTCAAAGGATGAGCTTGCGCACGTGGTCTTTTACTACCAGTTCTTATGGTAAATTTCATACAATTATGTTATAAGAATTTATTCTTTCCATTGTGATGATAAACTTTTATGGTATGCATCTCCCCCCCAACACAGAAAAAGAAAAAGAATGGACTTTTTATTGTTGAAGCTTTGATTGTAATAAATTTCATTTAAAGGCTCAAAAGATATTTGTTGACTTTTCTTTACATATATTAAAGTTTGCCTTGGACACACTTAGACTTATTTGATTCAATATATTATTTTAAAATTTGAATTTTAGTACATATTTGTTATTGGAAAAATAGGTTTTAATGTGTCTCAGACAAACCTAATTTACATGAACTATTGAAATAAAGATAATTATTTTGTATTGCGAAACGCCAAAATCATTTACCTAGTAATGATAGGGTTGTGTTTCTTTGGGCTTCCGCTATGGGGGCTTTTAGAGTTATCTCTGTGACTTATTTATGTAGAGATTGAAAGGCTGCACTTTTTAAGCGCTTTGTTTTTGTATTTTTAGTTTGCTGAGGGTGGACTTCTAATAAAATTTCTTCTTTTATCACAAAAATAAAGTAAAATTTACCTAGTAATGTTTGATTGAAAAATCAAAGATCTCTCACACTCAATTATTTGTTTAAGAGACGACCGCCCTTATCTCTTCTCTAAGCTTGCCCCTTTCCTCAATAGAAATTGGTAGGTGGAAATGGACATGAGATAAGTATGAACACTTGACAATGTACTTTGAATCAAAACCATCTAATCCCCTTTAGAAAGATAAAGAATCATTCAAACCCGCTAATCTCCTCTTAAACCTCCCAATCACTGGTGTCAAATTTTTTTGATTTATGTCTCGCTCCTAGTGGAGACCCCAAGCACGTCGCAGGGAGATAACCAGCTTGACACCCAAGAATAAAAGCCAACTTCTATGGCCTTTGAACATCCCCACTTGAAATCAATGACTATTGCAAGCATTAATTTTAAGCCCCTACACCGCGTTTCAAAGCACAACCTCAAGGATATCAACTCCACATTTTCTTCATGAAAGATGTTTTAGTATCATACACAAAAAGTAAATGGGACCGAAACATGATTTCCTTCCCTGTGGATGGGGGGCTTATTTACAATGACAAAAATAAGGCTGATCAGTCATCCATTCGAGTAGTGGACGACGATTCTACATATAGACAAACTTTGACATATAAAGATGATAATGTGTCCTTTTGGATTCATTTGCTTACAGGTAAATTGTTTACAACTTTAGGTTCCTGGCAATAGTTGACTGAATGATTGATAAACAGCCGAACAAGTGAATATGGTTAATTGGTTATTTAAAACCAACTAGTGGTCTGCAAATTATTTTCAACAGCAATAGTCTTCCTTTTCCATCTTGTCATGCCTTCCTTATTTCGAAGTCGAGTGTCATGATTACTAGATCAATGCAAAAATGGAGATATAACATATGTATCCTATCAGTTGATGAGGCATATATACATATTCATCTTTTAAAACTTAAACTAAGTGACATGTTGACCACGACATTCAAATTAGGTTGGAGCGACAACTTGATAACGCTGACTTTTAAGTCACTGTAACTATGCATAGGAACAACTGAATTGGCATATGCACGTGTGTTTTCTGTTTCTACTGATTGGTGGTTTTTATCAACCCCATTGCAGCACTATGTTATATTTGATATGCAATAAAAAACAAGTCGTATTATATAGCATCCTCATATTATTATGTATATATTATTTCAGGGTTATCAAGACTGACATCAGATCCCAGGTCAGCTATCAGAAAGAGTGCTTTGGAAGTGCTCTTCAACATTTTGAAGGATCATGGTCATCTTTTCTCCCATCAATTTTGGATCAGTATTTTCAGTTCTGTAATATTCCCCATATTTGAATCCGTGAGTGGCAAGAAAGAAACTCATGTGCAAGATGACCAATCCTCACCATATTCCAGTTCTCCTGGCGAAAATAAGTGGGATTCTGAAACTTCTGCTGTGGCAGCTCAATGTCTAGTACATGTATCTTTGTCAGCTTTTTTAATGTTGTGAGGTCTCAACTACATGGGTTGGTTTCCATACTTGCAGTTTTGATTATAAGTACTGGCAAGGGTTATGCAAGCACTGGAGTAGCAGCACTAATGTGTTTGGTAAAAGACTTGGGAGGTAGACTATCAGAAGATGAATGGACGGACATCTTCCTTGCGTTGAATGAAGCCGCAGCTTCTACTTTGCCTGGAATTTTAAGACCGGTAAGAACCATGGATAGTTCTGAGATCCCTGATTATGCTTAAGCCCATCCTAACGATTCACAAATGTTATCTGGCAATGGATTTACCACTGATGAGTCTGAGGATGACGACTTGCAAACTGCAGCATATATTGTTTCAAGGATGAAGAGTCATATAGTTGCACTTCTTCTCATCTTACAGGTTCTTTCTCTTGCTCTAGCCACAATGGCATGAAATTATTGCTAATATATTTCTTTATTAGGTTTTAACAGCCACATTTTCCATCTTGAAAACGTAGTGCAAGTTTCCTAACTTCTTAGTTTATATGGGTCAATTGATAATGTTGTTTATATGAAAATCTCTAAAGGTTTTAAAATGCCTAAAGTGTATAATTCAAATCCTCAAGAAGTTTACTCAATCAAGTAGCAAAGTCCCTAAATGGGTTAAAGCAATCAAGAAGAATGTGGTATAATCGTCTTAGTGAATATTTATTGAAGGGTATAATAATAACTCTATATTCTCATGTGTGACGCCCCCAAAATAGGTCCACACAACCCATTCTGAGTCGTCAAATACATGGTACAGAAACAACTGCAACTTTATTATTACAATTGTCGTGCAAAATACGGCAACACATATACTGTGAATTTAAAAATAAATATTGTCTTCTAGATAATATCCACACTCAAATAAGTCCTCAGTACAATTATTGATACACTATTTTACAAAATAGTGAGGACTGCTAAAACAACTGTCTAGAACCATCATTCCATACCCCGACTATTTTTCGCTATATTCTTGCCTCCTGAGAAGAAAAATGGAACAAAAAGGAAAAGAGCGAGCTCAACTAGCCCAGTAAAGAATATTATGACTAAGATAATGAAAAACAAATTATCGTTAGCCTTCAACGAATCAGATAACAAATCAGATAATGACTTATTGAACTTTGCCATAAAAATTCAGAAAATATAAAAATAAAATAAAACAATTTTTTTGGTTCGTATTTACATGAATTTTTGAAATCATTTTCTGATGAATTGTCTTGTTTTCTTTTCATTACTTTTGTCAATTTTTTTTATTGAAGTAAGAAAAGAAGCAAAGAAAAACACAAAATTTGCTTGCTTTCATTATTTATTATTCTAATTTACTTTTGAATTTGTATATTTGTTTGTTACAGCTAACCTCAACCATGCTACATTAACTTGGCCTCACTTCAAGTAATGATCATAAACCTATACATGAATCTCTCGTCAAAGTAAGCACCTGCTAGTTTTGGATATCCTGAAAAATGTAGCTAAATTATCTTTTATGGACATTTGCTTATAATTTATGTTAGACAAATTACAGTTTGATGCTAATGCTACTACTTTTGCTTCTATATGGCTTCATTCAAATGGTTAACACTCCTAATTTTTTATCTCTCACGTATGACCAAAAACTGAAAACATGTATATCTGGTTTTGAACTCAGTAATTTAGCACATCCCCAGATTCTGAATTTACATTTTAGAACATTTTGTCTTTGTTTGTATACTTATTATTGTTTTAATTTATATATAGAAATCTTCATTTCTTGAGGAATGGCTCAAGGTGCTATGCTTATCTCTTGAGGAGGCAAGTAGTAGACCAGAGGCAGAACATAATTCCTCCACGAACCAAAAGAAAGAGGTAATGTGTAAAGCAATACATTCACTAGTTGAGGTCTTCGAAGGTCAAAACCATCATAAAATTGCACAAAGGTTTGAAGTATAATGTGAGAAAAGCGTGATGATCAGCATTTTTCAAACCTCTACGCATTATCTTCAGCTCACAAGACTTCGAGGACCAGTTCTTTTCTTTTACTGACTTAGAAGTTCAAGCCTGAACCTCTCTTACAAACTATAACATGTTGAAAAAATCTAGGGAGTTTTGCTCTGGTTTGTAGGGCATCAAAGTAATGAAAAGAGAAGTTTGGTTTGAAATTCCTTGTACATGGTTGGGACTTTTATTTTGTTTTGAATTGAATGACCAGTTTTAAATACAGCCATGATTGTGTTGGTTGTGATGCATTTCAGCTTTTCAATTTAAAAATATCAATTGCTTGAATTCCTTGTAGATGTCTATACTTCAGTGGCTTTCTGAAAGAATGTGTCGGTGTTTTTTTATTAGAATTTTAAATAAAATATATACAAAATAATTTAGTTTCGGATTTACTCGTAACAGGGATGAAAGAATTAAATTTGGGATATTTTAGCTATAGCTTAATTGGAGTTTCTTTTTTATTTTTTATGGCAAATGACGCTATCTCTTTGTTGGACAATAAATAAGACACTATTTGAGATAGTTAATCCGAACTGTCTCATATATGGTCTTATAATTGTAGCATTTTCTATTCACTAAAGTAATTTTTAATTTTATATCATAATTGTTTATTTGGCTTATGCTCTCTAATTTCCTTAATTTCTGTTAAAAAGGAGCGATGATGGATGTATACAACTCAACATTTCATTTTTGAAGTATGCATATCAATGCTTGATGTAGGATTGAATGCTATTGTTGTGATTGGGTGATTGGTGGAGATGGGCAGTAGTCTTTTCATTCCATAATAATAATAATAGTTGTTTTAGTTCATGTACATGAATTAAGTAATTACATCACAACTTCGCTGAACTACAATACAAAATTGAGAATAAACAACAAATAAATTAAAATATTTGTTTTTCTAAAATGACTCTTATTATTATTATTATTATTAGGACTTTAAATGGTAATCGAAAATTTTGTATTCGTCTGCATTATTCGCATTCCGAGAAAATGGATATATTTGTATTCGGTTTAAGGTATCCGCAAATAAATGGATACGAATATAAATATATGTGTATTTGTTTTCGTTTTTATCCGACCGTAAATATATTCGGTGGATATTCAGAATCCGATATTCGTATCCGAATAACTTAAATACGAATATGTAAATTCAGTTCCTATTTAATTTAGTCAATTAACATGAATTGTTAGTCAAGAATTCTTTATAATTTTTAGGCATTTTTTCCGAAAGACACGTAAACAAATCTTTCTAAATCTGATCTCAAAGACCCAAAATTACAAGAAATATCCTAATCAATCACAATATTCATATGTGAATTAGGGTCAATTAGGATTTCAAGCACAAATTCGTTACAAAAGACAGATAGGTAAATTCCTATCTTACATGTTAATTATATTTACTTTAATTTATTCAATTATATTATCATATCTAGATCTCAGTTTATACTCAATTTTATAATTTTATATAGATTATCACAATAATTATTGGTCAAACAATTAATCACTAAGCATAAGATATAATAAACGATGAAATCTCCCCATTAATGAAACAATTTTCTATTCAACATATAGATTCCTAAAAATAATAATAATAATTCCTCCATTTCAAAATGTTAAATACTTTATATTTTAAAGTGAACTTATTTTTTTTTAAAATACAAATTCATTAATTTTATATAAATACATTTTTTTTAAAATTATACATTAATATATTATATTATTAATTAATTTAATTAACATTTTTATTAATAATTTCTTTATTTAATTTAATTATTTGTAATGTATATTAATTTGATTTATATTTTGTTAAACTATTTGTTATAGAATTGAGTATAATTTAATTTAATTAATTATCTAGCTCAACTTCTCTCCTTGTCAGCATGTGACACGTAGATTTGACGTTAATATTTTAACAGAGTAGGCGATTTTTAGAATTTTTATAAAAAATTTACTTCAATGAGTTGAACGTAAAAAATTTCAATTCAGTGATACATTTGTAAACTGAGGTCGAGTATAGTGAAAAAAAGTGTATTTAACCATCTATATATGTGTGTGTGTGTGTGTGTTAATTTGGGTGTGTGATGGAAAACATAAAATTTTGTTCAGTGCATATACTACTTCCGTACTTTTTCATGGCTTAAACTAGTTATATATTGTGATTAAACTTTAGTTAATTTTTAAAATTAAAAGTTATAATTGTAAGTTATTATTATACAATAATTTTATTCCTAAATAACTATATAGAAAAAATATTATGAGAAAATAATAATTAATATTAAAAAGTATAATATATATTACAAAATATATTAATGATTAAACTTTTGTCACCAATTTTATTTCAAATAGGTGATATTTAGTTAATTAATGTTAAAAAATATTCTCACTTATATACATTTATTAAAAATTAGTTATCATTAAAAACAAAAAAACATGATGGTAACTAATTATTTTATAAAAAAAATTAGGTCATATAGAATTCCTTAAACACCAAGTTTAAGCTTTTAACTGCTTTCATTTTCCTTCTCATGTTTTTTTTTTGGTTTAAGTAAAACAAAATGTGTTCCTAATTTCTATATCTCTTATATTTTTTCAAAATTATCGTTTAACAAATTTTGCCTTTAGCAATCATGCATTTGTAATTCTTTTTTCGTTCTAAATTATAAGATTATTGCTAAATTTTAATAGTTAAATTGAAACAATTTAATACTTAAAATTAACAAGTTCACTAAACATTATGAAATAATATTTTTTAAACTAATAATACTTAATTTACAATATTAATTATTTTGTTATATTTTTGTTCCTCGTTGTGACTTTTATGTACTAAAATAAAATATAGATTAAAAATGTAGAAGATTAGTTGTGGAAGACTTTTTATTTATAGAATGCATCCGAAGGAGCATATGAATCTTTATGTAATAAGAGATAGAGATAAAAAAATATACAAATTAAATATCATAAATATTTAATTTAATTATATCATAATAACTTTAAATTTAAAATATGAGTACTCTAGACAAAAGATATTTAAATAATATGTGAATTAATGTCACATGCGTACACTAGGCAACAGATATTTTAAATTTTAAGAAATTTAGAGAAAATATAAAAAAAATTGAGGGAGATATATAAATTATTTAAAAATTTAAGAAAGAGTACAAAATTTTGAAAGGGAGAGAAGCATATATAAAAAAAATTGAGGGTAGAAGATTTTTTTTAAAAAATAAGTGTACAATTTTTTTAGAAAAGGTGTATAAAATTTTTTAAAGAGAACAAAATATATAAAATATTAGAGATAGAAGATAAAAAAGTATACAAATTAAACATCATAAATATTTAATTTAAGAGTAAAATAGACTGACACCCCTTGTAGATAATCATAATAACACTCACCACCTTTCTAGTTTTTTAAGTAACAGTCACTACCCCTCTAGTCTACAATATGTAACATTCACTACCCCTAGTGTGATTGACCAACTAATATTTAAAAATATTTTTAATATAATGTCTAATACACCCTTCAAGTTATAATGTTTAATTTCTCCACTAAATATAAATTTGTATATCATAATTTTTACTTTACTTGATCTAATTAATTAAATTATGAAATTGTACAATAAATAACATTAAAGTCAAAAAATAATAAATATTCATTTTATCAGGAAAATAAAGTCAAAAAAAATTTACTAATTAAATTTCTCAAATATTAAAATTTATGTGATATATATTCAAATATATTTTTTTGTAATTAAAAAGTATAATGTTAATACCCATAAAAATTACAAATTAACGCAATAAAATAATAATAATTTTTTTTCAAATATTAAAATTTACGTAAAACAAACTTATTATTACAATTTAAACGAATCTTATTACTCATATAAAAAAAAGTACTAAAAATTATATTAATTATTTTTCTCATATATTAAACTAAACATAAGTCACACTTAAACATAATTATTTACAGTAAAAATGACAAATGTTGTTACTAAAAAAAAAAGAAAAAATATATTAAAAGAATTTTTTTTACAAGATAGAGGTAGTAATAAATATAATTATATTTTTTTATTTAATATTGCATAAAAACAACGTCAACTGTATACTAAAAAAATGTAATCAAAATCATAAACATCCCAATTTTTTTTAATATATACTCTAATAAAATTTAACATATAAAAATTATAATATAAAACTAAAAATGCAAATAATATTTTTTGTTGTTAAGCACCAAAAACTAAACTATCAATATATTCAATCACTCTAATTAGAATAGCTTCATTAATAATTTAATTTAAATTTTTTTAATATTTGTATCACTTATCCAAAAATATGTGTTAATTAAACTAAATTAGTTTTTTATAAGTTACCAACAATTTAAATGAGATAGTTTTAATTACAAATAAAACTATAATTAAAATGTATTGTATTAAAAAAAGGATAATTAAACACACACACATATATTTATATATATATATATATATATATATATTATTTAATAATTAAAATTTGATAAAATACAAGGCCAGGTAAATATGTAACTTTATCTATTTAGCTAACCCTAAAAACTTGCAGGGGTACTAACTGTTACTTAAAAAACTAGAGGGGAGGTGAGTGTTATTATAATTATTTAGAGGAGATGTCACTGTATTTTACTCTTAATTTAATTGTATCCTTATAACTTTAAATTTAAAATATGAGTATACTTTCATTTGAACATACTACCCGTTTTAAAAATAAGTAGTGCAATGTAAAGATAAAATCAACCCATAACCTATAACCTATCTGTCCCTCTCTCCCTCCCTTTTCTCAATTTAACTGTGTCTTTCCAAATTTCCCTTCATCACTTCATGTACTGCTACCCTACTGTCTACTCTCTATTCTACTTTGTGGCAGGATAAGGCTTCAGTGTCACAAAGGCTTCAACACAAAACTACTAGTTCTATACAAATGAGGCAACAGCCACATGCGGACACCAAGGATCAAGTAAAGAAGCCACAGTTCACTTGGGTACAAAGGGCTTTGGATTCATATGCTTTTATTATTGATTTTGTTGGTGTTCTTGAGTGTGATGTAATTGAAGTTGGTCAGACTGCATTGGGTTTTTGGCCGGAAGAAGATGGACCAAATTGGAGGTCGGATGCGCCCTCACGTGCTGCTCTTCTTTCCCTGCGGTTAGGTCTCCATGCTGTTCGGAGCTGCTGTACAGTGCGTACAGTTACGGTTTGGTGATTTTACAGTTCGTACAGTCGGGTCGGAGCCCCATTTTGGAGCGGGTTATCAGGCTCCCTCAGGTTATATGGGTTCCGTGAGGTAATGAACGTTTCCGACTGTTCTGCGCCTTTACTTTCGCGGTTTCTTTCTCGGTCTCTTCTGGGAGAAGCATAAAACCTTCCCAATTCATGGCTTTGCTCAACTCCCAGCTTGTTTCTATGGGTGTTGTTGAAATGGTAGAAAAAGGGGAGATTAGGAGACTGGTGGATGAGTTGAACTGGATTTCCTAACATGTTACCTTGTCGTGATGCGTGTAAGTACAATGTACCAATTACTTTTCAATGTTTTACTTGTAATTAGTTAATAAAAAATGTGTATTTCTCAATTTTGTGGATTATTTCTCTATTGATCTTTTTTATAAGCTATTTGTAAAAGTGTATATAACATTTTTTTTACCAAAGTTGTCCTGTGTCTCATGTATAATATTTGAATAGCTGCCCCAGAATGGATAATTTTAGGAGTCCTATCTATTATTATTGAATTAGCCATTCAAACTTAGCTGCTTGAACTAATCTGGAAACAACTTAGTTAGAGGGGCAAGTTGTCTATTCAAGTGCAATGTTTGATGCCAACTTATTTTTGTTAAGGGCATTTACCGACTTCATCGAAGGTTGCATTCCCTTGATTTTCCTAACCTTTTTCCGTTATTTTGGACATATAAAATTTTTTATAATAAAATAGTACTTCGTTCCTCGTGACAAATTGGTATATCGTAACAAAACTTAAGATGCCCTCTCCAATTGCTTCATTCTAGCATATGATTCGTGATATATTATTTAATAAGGAGATTTTTTTTTGTTTTTGTTTTTGTTTTTTTTAATCAGCTGTAGTAGATGTTAAATGTGCTCGCTATGAAAGTGGTGTGAATTTAACAATTCCCTTTGATATGATATTTCATAATTTAGTTGGCCGGTACAAAAGATAAATACTTTTCAAAATGGAAAAGAGGTTGGACTTTTTATCCATCAACCCAATGAAATTGTTTCAATTTTGCTTGGCCCATTTTATTTGTCATAAAACTTAAGAGACTTGTGCTCACATTTTGATTGCAATTATTGAATATTATTATTTATTTACAACAATTGTAAACAAGATTTAAAATATTAGTGCTTGCGATGCATTATATTAATGTTCTATTAATTATTAGGAAGAGGACCAATTATCTGTTATATTATTTGAAAATTTCCATCTCTAATATCATATGCATAGTTTTAGTCATTTTTGAAAGGAATCAACTCCTGTAACATTTCAAAACTTATGAGTAAATAAATACATGTGATGTAAATAATGGCTTATGGACTCTATAAGTTTTCTGTCAATGGTGAGTATATATTTAGAAAATGATCAGTCATATAGGATGTTGTCCAAAACACGCCATAGTTATAAAACTAATTGCTCAAGTTAGGTGAGAGAGAGTAATGGGAGTCGACCATTAGATAAAAATAATCCCTGGTTGCTCGATGAAGAATCTGAGTCCCTCATGGGTTGTAATTTTAAACATTGTTCTCATAGATGAATTATTTTTCCTACTACAAAATATTTTGATTAGATGAATCAACTCTGGTGAAGAGAATGGCATTTTCAAGAGCCTTAGTGCACTCATATGATAAGGGTCAGTTTGTAGTGTACAGTCGGAGACAATTTGTTATTCCGTTGGAGCTCTTAAAAATGGCAGAAAAAGAGTACGGGCTGCAAATACATGGTCCGATCACACTGCCATGTGATGCAGTTTTTATGGAGTACGCGGTCTCTTTGATCCAAAGACATCCGACTAAAGATCTGAAAAAGCAATCCTAATGTTCATAAATTTTGGTCACTGCATATCATCTTGGTACATCCAGCAGAAACAAACCAACAGATTCTAGTTCCCGGTTTATGAAGATAATTAGACTTTGATTTTGTAAATGATTTAACATTTATTGTAGCTTTATACATTATTTATTTGTGGGATCCCAGAACAATTCATATATGAGCTTCCGAAACACCAAACTATTTTGTTCAACGCAAAACAAACATTACAGCCATATCATGTGTCATTTGTTATTATAAAATCTACTATGTACTTTTAATTGGAAATATGTGTGCAACTAACCAGGTATAAACACCATCTCTGTCCCAAATGTGAACTTCAGCCTTCATGATGCATGTTAAGGTTTTTTGCAAACACACTTAAAAATGTCATCTTTTGATGATTTTAATAGATAAATGTACGCGAAACATATAATATCTTGTCAACCTGGAAGGGCCTTAGGTGAATGTGATTTCATTTCTTTGTCTTTTTATTATGCTCGTTTGATCAGAATTTTGTTGACCGTAGATTTTGCAAAATAAAGACATACCTTCTTAAATGACATTACCCCTTAACTAGCATACCTATTTAAGCCTTCTCTGTTTTATCTTTTTTCAGAGTCTCTCCTCACTTGTGTCTGTCCAAAACAAAACCTGAGTTGCGAATGAACATACCAACCTAGGTCGCAAAATTCGAATTATAGAACACGAAGACCAAGAATTGAAGTCTACGCCCAAATCTTCCTTGTTGCTGTTGAATCGAATATACAGTCTTCCTTGTTGCTGTTGAATCGAACATACGATCTTCCTTGTTGCTGTTGAATCAAGAAAACTTGACTCTTACAAGGTAACATATTCTTTTATCTGTTAGCTGAAAGCGGGTTGCAACCACAAACATGTTTGGTCTTGGTTTCATTGGACCATTTTGCAACTTCTGGTATGTTTTTGATTGTTTATCTATTCTTATTCCATTATGAATTTCTCTGATTGTGACGTTCTTTTTACAGTCTTCGAGTGTTCACTTTAGTTTGCATACCTTTTTCCCCTATGGATGATTGTCTGGCAATACAGTGGTTGTAAAGAGTTGTGAGGTGTTTCACCAAGACTTTGCTAATAGAGGTCTTCTAACACCTTCTAACTTCTCTGGTAGTGCTGTTTTGCATCCTCTAGAATGCATCATAAATCTAATGAAGGGCTTTTAAGTGCAGAAATACTATTTCAAAAATCTGCAAAATATTTGAGAAAATATATGTATATATATATTACAGTCATAAATATACGTATATATCCTTTAGAAAATTAAGAGGTTCATATGGAACTAAATATCTCTACATTCCTAAAAAAAAATCTCAACATTAAACGTGTTTTATTTAAAACAATTGGAATTACAAACACAACTCTATAATTTATAGATATAAGCTTCAGATACCTTGGTGGATGCATCATATCTTTTCCAAAAGGGAACTGGCTAATTCGAATTTCACAGATTAGTTGACAAATAAAAATTGAATATCTTACTAACTATGAGATGCATGTGTTGCTCTGTTCACTTGTGGGAGGATTTTCTTATTAATATTTTCTCTTTTTTTGTGGTTGGTATGAAGGTATGAACCTATTTATTAGGGTTGGACTCAAACTACAGCCTAATTCAGTGCGGATTGTGGATACTAAAGTGGCAATGGATGACTTGATTTTTGGACCCTTTGATTTGTTTGTATTCCTCAGTTACATGGGATTTTCCAGTGGTAAGAATGCTGCTCAAGTGAAGGAAGATTTGAAAAGGGATTACCCCCTTGCTTTTATTTTGCAAGGTGGGGCATGGCCGATTCTTCTGGTTGCCAACTTCCGATTTGTTCCTCTAAGGTACCAACTTCTGTATGTCAATGTCTTCTACTTGATAGATAGTGCTTTCTTGTCTTGGTTGGAGCAGCAACAAAGATACTTGGAAGCAGTTGTTCACATCATTTCCCACTTTTAAAGGCCTTAACAAAAGATAACAACATCTTCCCTGTGTTGTACTCTTCGTCAGTGATCGGAATTGATTGTTCAACATAGAAAGCCAGTGATGCTAACATATTGTTCTTTTAAGTTTGAATCAAAGAAGTGATATAGTTTTTCAACTTTCTATGTTCTGACAAGAGCAATATAACATTCAAGTCTAATATCCTGGCTCATTACTCAATTACTTTTAATCCATTTATACTTTATGGATTCGCTTGTCCAATTTTGTGCAGATTTTTTTAAATTTATTATGATTACACAGTAATGGCCTATTAATTTGTCATGAATTTGCTTTGATGAGTAATAAAAAATTCTAGATTAAGAAAATACGTGCAAGAAATAGCTATGTAACTGAGTGTCAATAAGTAAAATCAAAAATATCAACTTTCTTCTTAGGGTGTGTTGTGGACATTTAGGATATCTGTGCAATTAAGCTTTGGTCGTAAACATGTATTCAAGTGGCCTATTTTCAAAAAAGCAGAACAAATTGGATGTAAACGAGAAAGCTGAACGTAGAGTAGGCTATTTTCAGAATTTACACTACACAATTTTATGATACCGAGTCTGATCAGATTGATAGTTTGACAATGCAGTATAGTATGTGGAATTAGGCATTTTGTAATAACTCAAACAATGAATTCTTCTTCAAAGTCCACTGCTTTGATGACTCCATCCCCTTACACTGAGAAACTTGTGAGTTTGAAGAAGAGGGTTACTAATCATGAATAGGGGGAAATTTATACGGAAGTTGACGCGGTTTTTAAGGAATTACTAATCACAAGGGAGGATTTGGTTGAGAAGGCAAAGGGGTTTGCCTTTCAAGGATTGGACGTGATGCAAGGCGTATTTGCCGGTGGTAAATCAGTTCTAGGTGGAAATGCTAAGCTCGTGTTCATAATTGGTAATTCCATTGTGTTCGGAGCAGCAGGTATTTTTAATTTTCTGTCCCATTTGATGATTTTCTTCTTGCTCTTGTAATATTTTATCACATCAAATTCTGGTGGAGTCACAGAACAAATGACGTGCATGATTCCCATTTCACAATCTGAAAGGTCCAGATGTGTTGAAGTTTGTGTTCCACTGGCAACTTCTGAGATTGTTGTCTTTCATGGATGTCTTGGCTTTTATTTAGACTATACTCCATATATTTTTTGTACATGTCAACTGTACTTGCATTCATCAGCCCTTTATTGCCAATTTTCCCTTATTGGCTCTCAACAATTCCAGCCGCCCTGCAGTTGGCACTGGAAGGCAAATATATGTTGACCCTTAGATTATCCATTATTCATCTTGTGCTTATGGAGTGCGGATGTCTTGAAATTCAGGAAGATATTCCTGGTCATAGTGCATATCTTACCGGCCTTAGCATCATTGGTGGAATGACACTCTTTCCATATGATGTGGAGGTAAGAGGCTTATGATTCTTTCCCTACTCTTTTCATCATGCCTCTCGTTATTGGTACCATATATATTTCTATCCTAGTTTCTCTTTGCCTTAGATTGTTTAGAAATTTCACATTGGTACCTGATAGCCTATTACAGTTAATGCATTTATTTTGTAAGATCAAATTATTTAATAGTCTAGGTGTTCATTTAGTCGCATTACTTGACAGGAAGTTAGTAGCCTATTGGGAAGCTGCATTTTATAAAGAAGAGAGTAGAGTGCATGCAGAAAGCAAAAACATTAAATAGATTAGTCAATTTCTCTGCTCGCACACTATTTTTTGCCGTGCTAATGTATCATAAATGATTTTGCATAATCTCTATGTAATTTATTTGGTAGCTTTTGTTTGATTGTGCTTGCTCTTACATGTGTACTTTTTAGTATTATGTGGTTGAAGTGAAACATTTGATTTAGAAGTTGTAACTTACTATGGCTTTGGGCATATTAATAATGCAGGGAGCAATATGGGCTGGTAAATGTTTAATATTGAAATGATTAATGTGTAATATGTCCGACTGTGAAGCTTCTTGAGGCTTACAGCCTTTCATATTTTTTTCTTCAGGTTATTATTCCAGCTCCTTATTGGGTGAGTTATCCTGAAATGGTCAGGATAGGTGATGCAATGCCTGTGATTCTGCCGACCCATATCTCAGAAAACTTTCTTTTAGATCCAAAGCTTCTTGAATCCAAACTCACAGAGAAATCAAGATTGCTTATTATTTGTTCTCCTTCCAACCCAACTGGGTCTGTTTACCCCTGGAAACTACTTGAAGAGATTGTTGCGATTGTTGCGAAGCATCCCAGACTTCTTGTTGGATCAAGAAACCTTACACTTTGTACCTGCTCGTAATTATGGCAACTTTGCTAACATTTGAAACCTTAACTATGCTTGGTTATTCTATTCCAGGTGTTGTCTGACGAAATATATGAACACATTATTTATGCACCCGCAACTCACACAAGCTTTGCATCTTTGCCAGGCATGTGTGATCTGACTCTGACAGTGAATGGATTTTCTGAGCAGGAATATGATAATACAGTAACATGAATATCTACAACATTCAAGAAAAGAAAAGGAAAGAAAAATGGAACCTGTAGAAGGGGATTGTGGACGAAATTTAGGAAGTAAAGTTGAAGTAGGAAATGGAATGAATGGTATTCTTCTTCTTCTCCTTTATAAATCATTCAAATTGGCGCCATATAAGTACATAATTGCACAGGAAAAGAGAGAGAAAGATAAGCTCTTTGGGAGGTCAGTATCATCCACATAATTTGATTTAATTTCAGTTGGGCTCTTATTTTTACACACCATGTGCCTTCGTGTCAAAAAAAATTACTGGGCAGATTAACTCCTCGGAAATATCTTAACTTTCAGGTATAGGCGCAGACTTACGCGCTGCTTTTCTTTGCCTACGGTTACTCCTTTCTCTGCTGTTCGGAGGTTGTTTACAGTTCGTACAGTTACAGTTTGGTAAATTTATAGTTCGTACAATTCGGGTTGGAGCCCCATTTTGGGACGGGTTTTCAAGTTCCCTCATGTTATATGGTTCCCTACGGTATATGAATGATCCAGTCCGCTCGGTTTCTTTGTGAATCGAAATCAATGAATTGGGTCTTGCGATGTGAAAAATTCGAAGTAGCATCACAAATACAAGCCGTTAACCTCCAACACTTGTATTCTTGATCGAGGTAGGTTGGTATCTATTATCTTCCTTAGCATTTTGGTTGAGCTTTTGGCTATGGCTTATTAACTAGTGAAACTATCATTCTTCGTATATTTATGAACTTTCTATCTTTGATAGACTCTTTCTGACAAATTTAAGATGAACCTTTTATTCTGATGCTACTTTTCTATTTGATTTTCTCCCGATGAATCCTTTTCCTATTTTCTTTTTTTGGCTTTTAATTGAAGTTGTTTTCTTAGATTCAGTAGCTATGGTGATATATATTGTTAAGCTTTGCTTCCTTCTGAGGTTTATGTCGTCCTGTTCTCTCATTTCAATTTAGTTTTGTTGATGATGAATTCTGAAATTTATCTTTATATCATCTCTAATTTGTAGCTTGCAAGGCCGCTAACTTCTTTTAGGTCCCTTGACTATATCTTCCTGCTTGCAGTCTCAAGCAAGATATAGTTTTATATGCAAAATTTGTTTCCCTGCTGCAGTAACTACCATTTTCAAAGATCAATACTTGTGAATGTATCACACTCTACACTCTAGCAGGTGATGGGACCACAGAAGTAGAGAATTCTATTGATATTTGGGAGGAAATTTTCACTCAAAACTGAGAAAGGTGTGGAAGATATGTGTATGGGTGTGTGTATGTCTGTATACACACACACACACACACACACACATATATATATATATATATATATATATATAAATAAGCTTGTGTAACTAAACAAGTGAAGCTTGAGTATGACATGCTCACAAACCTTATAGAGTTGAGCATGTCATACTCAAGCTTCACTTGTTTAGTTAAACGAGCTTATTAAATTCGTTCATTTGTTAAATAAACGAGTTTCGAAAAAGTTTTATATGAGCGGAGCTCGAGTTGTTTCGTTTGCACTCCTATTGTTTAAGATTGAAACTTGAAGTCTCGTTCCATTGCTACTTCTCTGCCTCCTATTCTTTGATTACAAATGTGAACATTTGTTAATCTGAGATTACGAGTCCTGGTGGTTTAAAAGAATTTTTTGCATTTGGACATTCGATCTTATGAATTGAAGGAGACTAGCAGGATGCTGTCTTGGTCTAAGCGTATAAATTTATATATCGATAAGTCCAAATTGTAGAATATTTGTATTTGAGACAAGTTCAACATTCTCATTGTTATTTAATTTTATACCCTCGACAATGACCAATTCATGGTAATTCTGAGAAAGATTCCTGACAAGACTAGGAAAAAACTTGTTGGGAAAGGGTTCTTACCTCAAGATGAGTATATCTTGCAATATTTATGGGTCCCTCCATACTATTTGTCCGTGTCAATCATCTTAGATGGAACTAGCGTCATTTATTTGGTTAGTCATTCTTTTCATACATGACTCTTTGGTTTGATCTAGTGTTTCTATTTTGACCATTATTTCGATAATATCTATTCAGGATCATTCTATAGAAGTTCTAAATAAAGCGTTGAAGTAAATCGAGATTATCAAAAGTAAAAGGTTTGGGACACCAATTTTTGAATCCCATAAAATTGAATCTACTGATTTGAGAGCAGCAGTTGCATAGTATCTTCAAGTTAGGGATACTGCTAAGGTACTCATACAACTTGGTGTACGAGTAGGATCACTCAAACAAATTTGAGAGGAAAGGTCCTTACTGCTTCTTCAAATGATATTTTTATTTACTCAATTGTCATTTTGTTATATGCATTTATTTTCTCGGGTAAGGTGTGTGTTGGTAAGATGGTTTAGATTTTGCTTGACTTGAGGAACTATGTGTTAGTATTGCTTACTGTAGTGTATAATTAGATTGTCCCAAGAGAATGTCTGTCATATATTGGTTTGCTATTGTCACTGGAGAATCTTTTAGAGATCAAGTTTTTTTTTAATATATTTATTATTATTATTATTATTTATTTAGGGGTGGGGTTTCTGGGGAAGATTTTGTGGCTAAGTGCATGTTTAACTTAGGAAAATAATTGTATCGCTATTTTGTTGCGTTGTTGGATTGAAATGAACACTAGGACCTTCAACAAAATTCTCCATTTCCTCCTTATAATGGGACACATTGTCTTCCCTTGCATCTTTGGGTTGTTGGTTTTTGGGACTTCAAAGGTATTTTTATTCCGGATCTCCATAGGAAATTGGGGGCAATCCTTATGACTTTGTAGCAATTTCTAGTTATTTTTTTATTTTTATTTTTTTTATTATTTTTGGGGATAATTATTTTCCTTTATTGGATCTCTCTTCTTTCTAATAAATTATTCATTTTCTATATAGAGTAATGAAAAGGATAAGCATGGCAAACAATAATGTGTTCTACAAGATAACATGGTATTTAGCTAGTTTAGTTGTCGACTTCATACAAGCTAGGATGAAAAATAGTGTCCAAAAACCGGTTTAACTAAAATGAGTGAAGTTCTAATAATGCTCTAGATTTTTCCTACCACTAAAATATTATTATAGTTCAATCAACATGTTATATCATCCAAGTTATAAGTATGTATGTTAATAACTGTCCTTGCTGTCGCTGATTCAACAATTTTCTTTTATAAGGCATCTCGTGATGGGATGGATGTTTCGGGATAAAAAAAGAACCAAACGATTCTTCAAACAAAAGTATGGATGGATGTTTCGGGTTTGTCGAGCGTAAATTATTTTTTGACAACAAAAAAATAATTTTTGCATTATGGGGGGATTTGGGGCCGCAAGGAAATTAGGTGTTGGTCAGATTGATTGGACCCACGACCCACCTCATCTTTATCCTAGATCTAGTTTTTGTTGTAAATTATTGTGCTTGGGCCTTATTTATTTATATTTAATACTTCATTTGAGGCTCTCCTAGCATTTTAGATCATATCTAGATGTGTTTGGATCCTATTTTTGGAATTCCAAAAATTCAAAAAAAACTTGAAATACCAAAAATTCTAAGTGGAAAAATTGAAGTGATTAATGAGCTAAAAACGCAAATTGGACGCGTTTTGAACTCGTTTTGGAGTCCAACCCGTGTCCAAAATGCGTCAAATCCGCGTTCAAAACACTTCTAATCCGCGTACACTTCGCGTCTGTGTCCAAAACGTGTCCAATCCGCGTCCAAAACGCGTCCATTTCACGTCCAATCCGCGTTCAAAGCGAGTCCAAAACGCGTCCAATCCGAGTCCAAAACACGTCAAATCCGTGTCTAATTATAGCTAAGCCACTAAGCCAATATAAAGCATGAGTTGGCAAGAATAAGTGTTCTCCTTCCATCTCAAATCTATTTCTTATCTTTCTTAATTACCGAATTTATGCACCCCCAAATTCTATCAAAACTTCTCTTCTTTGTCGGCTAAACTAGCAAATTGAGCAAGAATGGAGCAAGATATTCTAACTGAAACGTAAGTGTCAATTTCAGCTTATTAAACTGTTAAAGCAAGGTAAGTTTTAAATCTTGACTTTTGAAGCAAAAATTAACTGTTTTATATAAGATTTAGAGTATTATATAACTGTGCTAATTGGGTTGTATGTTAGATGAAGTTTAGTTGTTGTGCGAAGAAATAAGGGAGGAGAATGCGGTTTAAAACATGTGCCTATGGCCTGTTTGATTGTATGCTTCATAGAACTGTTAAGACCAAAATGAGCAATTGGGGTACTTTAGTGAGTAAGGTATCCTTCATATACGTTATAGAGTATACATGGAATGTTTTGCATAAGCTAAGTGTGGTTGGAAATCTGTTTTAAAGTAAGTCATATTGGTGCATAGCTTCAAAACTGTTTCAGCAGAGCAGTTTCAGAGCTCTGTAAAATCCATCTAGACTGATCATTTTAGCTATTTTATATTTTCTAAAAATAGCTTGCTATACCAGTTATAGCATATTAGAAATTAACCTTGATTGGATCTATGGTTTGAGAATTATAAAATAACAAATCTAGCAACTTGGCATTGGAGATGGAGCAGTAGCAGCAGGCGCTGCTGCTGCAACAGTCTCAACTGGGCAACTTTGGCACCCGATTTGCCTGTCTTAGAGTGTCCATTTCAGCTGAGTTACAATTTTTAAAAATACTATGTCATGCCTATATAACCTGTTAAAGGTTTGGTTGCATTTAATGATGTGAGTTGTAAGATAGAAATTAGTAAAGGAGAGCTGTTGAGGCTCGGCTGCAGGGCAGTGCTGGGCAGCAGCTGGCCTGGCCTGCTTGTTGACTGTTTTGTTTCTATTGTAGTCATCTTGACAGTTAGTTCATGTAAGGTGAAAGCAAATTGATGAATGCATATAACTTGATATATTAATTATAATTAGTATATAATATTAGGAATAAAATTAAGAAATATAGTAATTAAAGTGAGTTGTTTAAATATGAGAAAAAAACACAAGTTTAAAAGGAATTTGTGAAATATAGTGGTTGTATTATATCTAGTAATGACCTTATGTGTGTAAAATAGGTGCTTTTCAAGAACATAACGTTTCGGGTTCACGTAATCGCGTAGAATCAATTGCTTTGCACCAAGAATGCAAGTATTTCAACTTTCCTCCATAATTAACATTTGGTTGAAAAACTTTATTCAATGACGAGCCTTATTGCAAGTATACTAACTTTCTTCTTTGAGTAGAAATCTTGGATCAAAGTTCCTTTTGAAGCTTGAAATGAATAATTTGCATCTTGAATTGATAATTCCCTTACGAATTCATTATCTAAATATTATTGAAGTTTCTTTTGATTCGTGAATTTATATTGACAGTCTATGCTATTCAAGTCCGGCTAAACTATACTTGATAATTGTTCTGAGATTCATCATGAAAGATGATAATAGACTCCTGCCTTCCTGTAATCTATTTAATTGACACGAGTCGATCCATCCCTTATTCAATAAAATAAGTTCAAGAATTACTTGGGATGTTTTGTGCTTTTGAGCAAGCTATTCAAGATGTTGGAAGGGCGCATTTGCCTAAAATATTTAACTCTGTGAAAACTTTCTACTTGATTAATGTGCCCCCTCCAGATTATTCCTTCAAAGTAAACTACATGAAAAAAATTTAATAAGGTTGTTGGTATTAGTTTATGCTCTCCACGAATCGAACTCTCTTTATAAAGATTTGAATTGTAAAAGTAAGTGAGCAGTATTTTGATAACCCTGAAATTAGAAAGTGACACTCTCCAAGGGAGGGAAGTAATTTTGGTATACTTTCTATCATATATTTCACAAATTATTGACAATCTCCAATTACTATTTCTGCATTCTAATTGTTTGCATGTTTCTTACTGATTTTGTACCTTGATGCAGTTTTAAACTTGGATTTGCACCAAGTCATCTTTTTTCATAATTATGCATACATCTCTTATCTTAAGCAACACCATTTTGGTAGAGATAATTAAACACTGACCAACTTTGTGCTTCTATTCAGCGAGTGCCTTTAAGTCAAAAATGTAAATATAATATATGTATCACCATCCTTTTGCAAGAATCATTGTTGTGAGTAGTTCCCAGGAAATTATACACTATTTATATTTGTGATTCAAATTATTATAGTTAGAGCACAATATCTCCATGAGTCCATAGGATAATTTTCTATTTCCAAAGTTCAAAATGTAAACCCTGAACTTAAATTTCTTTGAAATACTTTGCCTTGCAATATTTGATATCGGATCCAACAATGTATTAATGGTCTGTAGGCTTTAGAAACCATTCTTCCTTTGCTTAGGTATTTACATCTTGTGATCTCATATTCTCATGCTTCTGTCTTTATTAAGGTATGGAGAATATTCATGCACTTTAGTTGTTGTGCGGAGAAATAAGGGAGGAGAATGTAGTTTAAAACATGTGCAAAGGTTTATGAAGTTTGTCCATAAAGCTTGTGCCTATGACCTATTTGATTGTATGCTTCATAGAACTGTTAAGACCAAAATGAGCAATTGAGGTACTGTAGTGAGTAAGGTATCCTTCATATATGTTATAGAGTATACATGGAATGTTTTGCATCGGCCAAGTGTGGTTGGAAGTCTGTTTTAAATTAAAAGTCATATTGGTGCATAGATTCGAAACAGTTTCGGCAGAGCAGTTTTAGAGCTCTGTAAAATCCATCTAAACTGATCATTTTAGCTATTTTATATTTTCTAAAAATAGCTTACTATACCAGTTATAGCATATTAGAAATTGACTTTGATTGGATCTATGGTTTGACAATTATAAAATAACAAATCTAGCAACTTGGCATTGGAGATGGAGCAGTAGCAGCAGGTGCGGCTGCTGCTGCAACAGTCTCAACTGGGTAGCTTTGGCACCTGATTTGCCTGTCTTAGAGTGTCCATTTCAACTGAGTTACAATTTTTAAAAATACTATGACATGCCTATATAATCTGTTAAAGGTTTGGTTGCATTTAATGATGTGAGTTGTAAGATAGAAATTAGTAAAGGGGAGCTGTTGAGGCTCGGCTGCAGGGCAGTGCTGGGCAGCAGCTGGCCTGGCCTGCTTGTTGACTGTTTTGCTTCTGTTGTAGTCATCTTGACAGTTAGTTCATGTAAGGTGGAAGCAAATTGATAAATGCATATAACTTGATATATTAATTATAATTAGTATATAATATTAGGAATAAATTTAAGAAATATAGTAATTAAAGTGAGTTGTTTAAATATGAGAAAAAAAACACAAGTTTAAAAGGAATTTGTGAAATATAGTGGTTGTATTATATCTAGTAATGACATTATGTTTGTAAAATAGGTGCTTTTCAAGAACATAACGTTTCGGGTTCACGTAATCGCGTAGAATCAATTGCTTTGCACCAAGAAGGCAAGTATTTCAACTTTCCTCCATAATTAACATTTGGTTGGAAAACTTTATTCAATGACTAAGCCTTATTGCAAGTATACTAACTTTCTTCTTTGAGTAGAAATCTTGGATCAACGTTCCTTTTGAAGCTTGAAATGAATAATTTGTATCTTGAATTGATAATTCCCTTGTGAATTCATTATCTAAATATTATTGAAGTTTCTTTTGATTCGTGAATTTATATTGACAGTCTATGCTATTCGAGTTCGGCTAGACTATACTTGATAAGTGTTCTGAGATTCGTCATGAAAGATAATAATAGACTCTTGCCTTCATGTAATTGACACGAGTCGATCCATCACCTATTCAATAAAATAAGTTCAAGAATTACTTGGGATGTTTTGTGCTTTTGAGCATGCTATTCAAGACGTTGGAAGGGCGCATTTGCGTGAAGTTATACGGGACATTTAAGGCAAGTTTTTCAGAACTTATTGTTATGTGTTACATGCAAATTTTCTGTTTTATATGAAATTCTTATGAATCTATTTTAATGTGCAATAATGTGATAATAATTGTTGATATCTAGTTGATATTTAAGTTAATTGTTCTATGTGAATTATATAATTTGAGAAATGCGAAGCATGAGTATTATGAAGTATGTATAAAACAGTGTTCTAAAAATCCCCGCCTAGGTCCGTCTAGGCCCCGCCTAGGCGCTAGGCCCCCCCTTGGCGCCCCGCCTAGGTGCTAGACCCCTCCTTGGCGCCTCGCCTAGGTGTTAGGCCCCCCTGACACCTCACCTAAGCCCAAGGCGGCAAAAAAATCCCTCTAGGAAATTAGACGGAGAGTTTTTTTTATTTTATTTTAATAACTATCCAAACCAGATCTTGATATATTTATTTTTCTAATGATTTACCATATTTATAATACAGATTGTAGCATATCAAATCACAATAAGAAGTGAACAATATCAAGTCAAAATGGATAATTTTATTATAGTTATAATTTTTTGAACTTGTACTACTTTAAATTATATAAATGATGATACATTTGTAATATTTAATTTAATTCAATATAATTCTTAAATTTATGTTTAGCTTCTTAAGTTTTAATATTGAATTAAATTCTTTAAATTTTATTATTTAATAGCAATCTTGTTTATGAATAAAACTAATACATTAAAAATATGTTTGAACTTTGAACAATTACATGCTTGTGTTTGAACTTTGACATTAACAATATGGATATGTGTTTGAACTTCAAGCAAATGCCTTTATTATCTTTACTATGAGTTGTTTTGCTTTATATTATTGTTTTGTTTCGATAAATGTTAGATAAAATATTAAAATTGGCTTAGAATAAAAAATCCCGCCTAGGCCCCCTCCGGCCGCCCGCCTCCCGCCTAACGCCTTTTACAACATTGGTATAAAATGCAAAGCTTGAAAAAAATATGAATTATGTGAAATGTGTTATCTGTTAAATTTACTTAGCCGTTGTGCTCACTTTTGCAAATATTTTATTTGCAGATTAAAGATTGAATTATTTGGTGATCATGGCAATAAAGAAGTGAAGCACATATAGAATGCAGCACTCTTAAAAACGTGCATATTTGTTTTAGAAAAGAGAAAATAGATTATTCAGCTTTATTTACAGATGTCTAATACCTTTTGCGAGGTCTTTTTATGTGTTAATACTTCTATATGCTATTCCAAGTTTAAAAGTTGTATACATCATTATTTAAATATGAAGTTCCTATTGATAATTGATGGTATGACTTTAATATACGTTGTTTATACTATTCATGGCAGCGATCTGGAGTTGAATTTCCCCAACGTACATCAGATTCAGCTCTGATATTCACACCTCCTGTTACCCACCCAACAGTTGGACATGCTCATGCAGGTAATGGGATGCCAAGTAATTCTTCAATGAGGCTTGATGAAGCCATGTCATCTGAGATGGAGACATGAAGGTGAGGTTTTGACTCATTTTACATACTATTTGATCAATATTCCGTTCATGCTATATAACACCTAATCCTTATATTTGTTTTATTCTTTTCACATAAGTTTGTCAAGCATAAGCTCGATGCGCGAGGTTTTGGATGCTTTATCTTCCATGATGCAGGCTGTGAATCCAAATGACCGTATGGTATGTGCAACAGAATTACCTTTTTCTTGGTTCATTTTCCGAGCAACATTATATTGTTTTATGTCTAAACCAAAAAATTATCATGATACACCCCAAGATGTGGCTTGCCAATGATGGAAACTACAGGGAACTCCGATGGTTTACTGCATGGAAGCATAAGTAGCAGCTTGAGGACTTTCAGCTCCCAACTGAAATTTCCGAGGCTTTGTCACAACAAAGTGTTCCTTTTGGTTACGGATATATTCAATTTCTAGACACGTATGCTACCACTTCAGTAACACTACTCGCTTTACTTTGTTATGCTATTCTAATTTTTACATTATCCCATTATAATTGTATAGAATTTAGTGCCTCTACCTCTGCCTAATTTTTTGAATCATTCGGTTATATCATCAGAGTTGTTGCATCTGAAGTTTGTGAAGAGCTTTTTACTCCTATGCCTTCTCACACTGAGCTTGCACTGAATGGTGTTGAAGTATTTCTGAATGCTAGTGGGAGTCACCACCAACTACGAAAACTTGATATTCGCCTATGTGCATGCCTTTAGAGACTTAACCATGTTTTCTAATTTAGTTGTTGATATTCGATTGCTTGGTTTTCCAGTAAATAAACAAATAAACATCCACTTAACATACAGAACTGAAATATTTTGGCTTTGCTGTTTTTATGTGGAGCCATCGCCTTTTCTACTAAAACTTAATATCATATAGTATTACAATTAATAAACAAGCTTTTAGAGCAAGTATTTGATATGTTGCAGATGTATGTTCTTGTATCGTTGTGAACGGAGATGTTGTCGCACAAGGTTCACAGTTTTCTTTGAAGGATGTTGAGGTGGTGGTTGCTCAAATAGATCTAGATGCGGTATGGTGTTATATTAATAATCTTTGTATTTCCAGTTATACCTTACTTGCCGGTGGGAGAAAAGTTCTTCCCCATTAATGTCATTGTATACTTGTAATTTTTGGTATTCTTTGAATACACATGTGCGCATACAATGCCGGACTCCTCATTTCAATTGTGCAACTTTTTACTTGAAATTTGTCAATAGAGATTTGCTTAGACATTCATATTTTTGGATCATTTTAATATGATAAATCTGTTTACTTATTTCAACTCTAATACATTTTTTCATGTATACAATGCCAGGTTGCAAGTCTTAGAGGATCTATAAGTAGTTTTCAAGAGCAAGCAAGTAGCAAGCCAAAAGTATTTTCTGTTAAAGTGCCTTACAAGCTTTGCAAGTCTTTTAACCTTCAAATGACCCTTTCAAATATAACTAAGGGTCAGTCCATGTTAAGATAAATTCACCCAGATCAAGAGTATTTGATGACAAGACCACAATTTTTAGCACTCACTACTTTTCTTTCCTTTTCTTCTTTTAGTTGATAAAAGATGAGATTTTTATAGATATTGTAGCATTAACTACTGTTTTATCTTCTGTAGTTACACGAAAAAATATATTTAACATTAATTTTGTATTTTCATCTTCATCATATAGCATGAATTCTATCTTCTTCGGCCACTCACCTCCCCCACTGAAAAACAAAATGTTTTATAATGTAAGGTAAATTTTAAAATTTTTTAAGTATTATATATATATTGACGCCACTAAAATTTTATAAATTTTCTATTATATGGGGTCAAATTGAAAATTTATAACTTTGTCAATCAAATTTTAACCACATATGACTCATATTCTCTCAATATATGTATCTTTCTCTATAATATTTTAAACTAAATAATAATCTAATTTATATTATTTTTAAAAATAAATAATAAATTAATTACTTATGAACAGTTGTGATTAAAAAAGTCTATTATAAGTCAATGTAGTGTATATATACCATATATTATTACTCATTATATTTTCATGGTAATATAGTGTATATATATACACACTATATATTTGTAACTCAGTAATAATTTCGACCCCATTGACGATAATTTCTGGCTTCACCACTGGCTGTTTTAAATGTTGGACAATGTCTATCAATTGTGGTTTTATTTGGTCAGATTTTTGCTGTTTTAGTTCTTTTCTACCATTTTTAGATCATATATCATTCACCTGAGGAATAAATAGCTTTACCTGGGTGTATAAAACACGTATCGTGTGATAAAACAGCATGTCATGAAGCTGATGTATGTGTTATACAACAAGACACTGAAGGTGAACTGCAACCAACTCATAGGACATTCAAATGGTCAAGGTGATGTCGAAAAGGAAATTTTCTCCAAAGCAATTACAAATCAAAGTAGAGAAATTTTAACATGTAAGATGAAAGTTATTGGATATAAATTCTCATCATAGAATTGAAAGATAGCGGTAACATTTGGCTAAAGGAATTTCTCTTCTTATTGCAGCATATGTATTACCTTGTGATGACTTAAAAACTGATGATGGAGCTGGTTGTGCGTTCTCAAATATTCAGTTCAGCTCCCAATTACAATTAACTCCATTGTTCAGATCGTTCGTATCAGGGATTCCGAGCCCACATTTTTTAGAAAGTGTAAGTTAATTAGTTTTGTATTATGGTTATTAAGCCCCAAGTAGCTTTACTAGTAGAACTTTGGGTATGCTGGTAACTCAATCACCAAAAACTGGTATTGTTTACATTATTACTACATTGTATAAAAGTGGCAGGGATAATACTTGCTTGCTGCTAATGGCGTCTTTAATTAGACTTCCTGAGTTTGCTACAGTAGTGACGGGCAGCTAATTCAGCATCACTAATATCTCCAATCTGTATCTGCTAGTTTAGTCTGGGAGCATATGCATAATGCAAGTACTTGTTCTACCATATTTAAAATCCTCACATGCCCATCTTCCATCAGTTCACCAATTAGTAGGTAGTTGCATATTTTTTATTGGTGCATTTGTCTTCAGTACTCCATTCTTTATGTTGGTTGTAATAGAATTGGTTGCCCTGTACCCATTCAATTTATTCCAACAGTAGCATCTCCATGTCATTAGTAGTAATAGTTTGCATCAATTTCAGCTTTGAAATTAGTAGTAATTAGTATTTAGTAGTAACGGTCTAACAATGACTAAATTTTACATCACATCACAACTTCAATATGAATCTTGTTTGTGTTTATACCAATATGGTCCGTGTGGTCCTTTATATGATTGCAAAAGCAATAGATCAAAACACTACAACTTGAAGTACACATTCTATTACCTAAAAATCTTCAAGATTTTACATCAATATATAAGGGTGTGATTTAATCCATTATTGAAACTGTTTGAATGCACTTCACATAGTTATATTGGCGCTTTGGACACACTCACATAGTTGCATCAACAATTTAGCTCTTTTATGTAAAGCATTTATGGCGTAATGTATACATGCATATGAAATTTAGTTGTGTTCCCAAAAAAACATGCCCAGATTATATAGATATACATAATTAAGGTGTAGTAATTTCTACCTTTTAAAACAATGTGATACATGCATATGAAATCTAACAAAAAAGTTGGGTTGCCTAGAAAAAGCATGCCTAGATTGCACTGGTATGCATATATTAAAATATTATATAATATTATATCTCAACGCACGTCCCCACAACTTGGGCATGATTTTTTCGGCCAATGTTATACAGTACTAAATTTTCTTGTCTATTTGTTTTATGTAGAAGTGAATGAAGAAGAAGACATTGATGTAGACTTTACGTCATTCACAAATTTGTAGCGGTTTACATTTGAAGAACTTGGAGAACATGGAAGAATTGAAGAACTTGGTGGAGTTGGAGTAGCAAGTGGAATTGGTACTCATGGGTTAATAGATGAAGACGCTTATGGGAATTGACAAGAAGCATCACCTTCTCAACCTTAGAATGATTTATGTTTTTTTGAATTAAGTGCCATGAATTTTATTTTAGTAATTTAGTTTAGACTTTGTTTGGTATTTTAGATATGTTTGCATTCACATTTAATCAAACACATGAACTTGTGGTTGAATTTTCGAATTTGAATGTATCATAGAGATGATTATGTTCATTTGTGTTTGATTTTACCACTATTGAGTTTTGAGTTATGATCATGATTTAATATATTTCTTTTCATATAGATTTAGTATTTATTTGAATGATATAAAGTAAACATTATACAAATAGGTTTAGTTTTTTATAAATAAATTGATTAATTGTACATATTTACTAAATATTATATATAATAATTAATTTAATTATTTATTATTTATTATATATTAATGACGTCACTGGGCCAATAACGACCCATCCACATGGTACCTTTTCTGGTTCGATGATCGGTCCAGGTCTGAAAACCTTGACCACCATCTTGAATTCTAACATTAGAGGGCTGAGTAACAATTTTAGACTTAAAAGGGAAATAAATTCAAAGAATGTAGCATCTCTAGATTCTATTATGGTATTTATTATAAATTTCACTAATTTCAGATTTCACAACCAAAAATCTATTTGCATTACTATTTTGAGGATATCCTGTAAATATAATGTCAGTTTTAGGTCATACTTTCTTTCTTTTTAGTTCGGGCATGGCTTCATTTGCTAAACACCCCTACACTTTTAAGCAATTTAGCAGAGGAGATCTCTTTTTTCACAACTCAAAAAGAGGTTTTTCCATTGTCCTTCACGGTTACTCGATTCAAAATAAAGTAAGAAGTTAAAATTGTATCCTCCCACAAATTCTCGAGTGTTCCGGACCTTAGTAACGTTGCAATGACCATATCCATCGAAGTTCTATTTTTTCTCTCCGTTACGCCATTTGATTGAGGTGAATATGGAGGTGTCATTTGATGTATTATTCCATTATCCTCACAATATTGATTAAACTCTTTTAGTCTTTTTCCCTGTATTCTCCGCCCCCTATCAGATCTAATTGATTATCAACCTTATTCCTTTTCTCTAATTGATTATCAACCTCAACTTTGTAAATTTTGAACATATCGAAAACTTTACCTTTAGTTTTAATAAGATAAACATAATTATATTTAGAATAATCATTTATGAAGGTACAATATACTTATTACCGGCTCTAGTTGGAGGTATATTTAAATCACAATTATCACTATGTATAAGCTTTAAAACAATTGAATTTCTCTAGACCGGACCTATAAGATTTTTTCTGTTATTTTGCTTGTACGCATATTTTACATTTAAATTTTATGTTTATATAATATTTTGGGTCATTGTTGATAGATTGACCAAGTCTGCTCATTTTTTACCAATACAAAAAACTTATACACTTGAACGTCTTGCTAATATGTACATAAACGAGATGGTAAGATTGCATGGTATGCTAGTATCCATAGTTTCTGATCGAGACCCAAGATTCACTTCACTATTTTGGGTTAGTTTGCAGAAAGCTATGGGCACAGATTTACGATTTAGCTCGGCATATCATCCTCAGACGGATGGGCAGTCGGAGAGGACTATTCAAACTCTTGAAGATTTATTAAGACTCTGTGTCCTTAACTTCAAGAGAATTTGGGACAAGTTCTTACTATTGGTGGAGTTTTCCTACAACAACAGTTATAAAACAAGTATTGACATGGCTCCATTTGAGGCGTTATATGGAAAACAGTGTCGTTCTCCAGTATGCTGGGATGAGGTGGGTGAAGCAATATTGTTGGGACCGGAGTTGGTGCGTATGACTACGGAAAAGATTAAAACGATCCGACAACGTATAAAAACCTCACAAGATCGACAAAAGAGTTATGCTGATCTTCATCGAAAGGACGTAGAATTCGATATTGGAGATCATGTGTTGTTACGTGTTGCTCCATGGAAAGGAGTTACAAGATTTGGAAAGAAAGGAAAGCTCAATCCTCGATTTATCGACCCATTTTTAATCCTCGAGCGAGTAGGAACTGTGGCTTATAGACTCGCCTTACCGCCAAGTATGTCTTGTGTTCATAACGTATTCCACATATCTATGTTACGTAAATATGTGAAAGACCCGAACCATATTATTGAGTTAGAACCAGACGAGATAGAGGAAGATTTAATGTATGAAGAGTTACCTGTTAAAATCTTGGATAAGAAGGATCATGTTCTACGCTCCAAGGTTATACCTCAAGTCAAAGTTTTGTGGAGAAACCACGATGTGGAGGAAATGACTTGGAAGTTAGAATCTGAGATGAAGTCAAGGTATCCTCATCTCTTCGACATACCAGGTACGCACCCTAATTTCGAGGACGAAATTTCATAAGAAGGGGAGATTGTAAGAACCCAACTTTTTGAATAAAGATTAATTTTTCTCGAAATATATTTTTGAATATTATGGTGTGGATTTGATATACTGTTATTGTTGTGGGTATTATTTACAAGTTTTGCAAAGTACGCAAGTTGTTATATAATATTCGATTGGTCGGGGAATATTCGTTTTAGCAGGGAATATTCGTACAACGGCACAATCATTGGTGGACTCCACAACGGAATTATTGTCGGATTGAGAAAACGACAAAAATACTTTATGAAAATAACGGCGAAAGGGTTACCGTTAAACTGTTGAACTACCCGGTAGTAAAAGTACAGTAATACGCGTGGTTGCATAGTAGCACACGGTATTGATTAGTGATGCTTATGTGAGAAGTCACTCAGTTATACTCAATTATTGCTACAGTAATTGCTGCATCATATCTCTCAATTTATTGATTCAATTATTGTTACAGTATCATCTGCATAATATTTATTTTTATTAAATCAATAATTGAGACGACAAAGTTATTCATATTATTATTTGCAATATTGACAATGTCTAGAAAGTTCTGTCAATGAGAGGTTTGGTCACCTAATTGCCCGCCGATAAGGAGAAATCCTTATCGGAAAGCCCCCTCTTTCCTGGGAACGGCCTGTTTGTTAAATATTGTGAGTTATAATATTAATGATGAATAAGTTGTGTTGATTAAAGATGAAATTGATAGTTCCATTGTGTTGAAATTATTAGTGTTAATGAAAATCGACATCTATTTCGATGATAATTGATGTTTGGGGGTTCTATTGATAAATCGAGTAATTTATCGGATAAATGAGCACTTAATTACTACTAATTCACATGCTTATATAACTATTTATTCACATGTGAGTACTATTGAATCACATTCATGTACTATTAGGGGAGTTGGTGCAAGATTGATAATACTTGCATGACTAAGTTAAAAATAGAGGTATAGTTGAAGGTACTATACTGTAATTAATTTTTTCACATGATTATACTATTTATTCACATGATTGTATTATTGATTCACATTATTTACTATTAGGGGAGGTGGTGCAAGTTTGATAATACTTGCAGAACTAAATTAAAAATGAAGAAAAAGAGGAAGGTATTATACTGTAATTTTCGAGCCCCAAAACGTGCAATTATCGAAACTATATTTTTCTATAAATAGAAGTTCATCCTTCCTTTATTTCTCACCATTTCACAAAAGCTTTAGAGCAATTATTATAGAGAGAAATTTTAGAGAGAAAGAAGAATAGAAGTCTGCTACCTTTCTACTTCAGTATCAAGTTTTAATTTTTCTAAGGTAGGGGATATTATTTCTTTCTTTCATCTCCATGAAGAGAACTTCTGTTATTCCATTCTTTGTTATTATGTTGGAATAACCTGTTTATGCGAAGTACCGCATACTTGGTGAAATTCTTCTATTATTCCATTCTTTAATATTCTGTTGGAATAACCTGTCTGTGCGTTTTACGCCAGACCTGATTCCGTTTTTATTATTCTGTTGGAATATCCTGTCTATGCGTTCTACGCCGGACCTGGTTCCGTCTTTATTATTCTGTTGGAATATCATGTCTCTGCGTTCTACGCCGGACCTGATTCCGTCTTTATTATTCTGTTGGAATATCCTGTCTGTGCGTTTTACGCCGGACCTGATTCCGTTATTTATTATTCTGTTGGAATAACCTACCTGTGCAGTCTATCGCATGCTTGGTGATTTCTTTTGTTATTCCATTATTTATTATACTTAGTTGGTTAAAGTTTTTACTTCTATAATCCATGAAATTAGTGGAATATCCTTGATATTTGCGCTTCATCTAGTATCTTTTCATGAAAATATTCTTCTGAGCATTCTTGAATTTTACTCCACAAAGAAATATCATGTTGACAATTTGGATGTTATTAGTTCCTAAACAAATTAATTCTTGAACCTGTTTTATTGAATTCTTATATCATTGTCATCATCCTCATGTTTTTAAAATGTTGAAAGTCATCTGTGGCCTGTAGTGCATAGATGGACTTGGTATGATTATGACCAGGGATTATTCGGTATAATCATAACCGTAATTTTATAAATGATGTGGTAAAAGTCCTCATTGGCCCGTAGTGCATTGATGAACAGTTGTTGGCATGAACATGACCATTAATGAATACACAAATATCCTTGGACCGTAGTGCATGGAAAATTTGTGGTCGTGATACTAAAGAATATCCTTGGTCGTAGTGCAGGGGTGATTCGATGATGTGGATTATTTATTAAGCTGAGTCTCAGCGATGAAAGTGGTGCAAAACCTTTTAAATCATAAAAGATAGTAGATTTTATTCTCTACTTGAGTCTTTTAATGGACTGCTTATAGTTAAACTTGATGGTTGTCATATTGTATCAGTTTAACACTGTTAAAGACTAATGATAATTTATTCTGCATTATCTTAGTCATAATATTTCTTACTGGGCTAGTTGAGCTTACCTTTTCTTTCACTGTTCTCTTCAGGAAATGAGAACGTAGCCGGGACTAGTCGGGGAACGGAGTGACGGTCCAAATGATAGCATTAGTAGTCCTCACTATTCTGTTAAATAGTGTGACAATAAATGTATTGAGGACTTATTTTGAGTTTATATAATGTCTTGAAGACAATATTTGTATTAAAACTCACAGCTCATGTTGTATATTTAAGATTGTATTTGTATTCTGTACCATGTATTTGGCGACTCAGAATAGGTGATGTATACCTATTTTAGGGGCGTCACAATTTTGAAGGATTAATCATTCCAGTAGAATAGAAATTCATTTCATCCAGTAAAGTGATATTGTCGGTACTTAAGACTCTTACAAACACACAACTTACAAAATAACTTAACATAGACATATATATATATATATATATATATATATATATATATATGGGAAATGATCCTTGGAAAGCGTTAGCTATTAACACTATTTCAACTAACGCTAATCTAGCCGTCCAAAATATTAGAGTTAATGGCTGAGATGAATGCCAAGTCGCTAGAGGGAGTAGCGACCAGTAATTAATATTAAAACCCTCTCTGCTGGCCGCTAAAGGGTGTAGCGGCCAATCAAAACGTCGTCGTTTTGACTGGCCGACTGGCCGTTACTCCCTCTAGCGGCCAACAGAGAGGATTTTAATATTTATTACTGGCCGCTACTCCCTCTAGCGGCTGGGCATTCATCTCAGCCATTAATTCTAATATTGGACGGCTAGATTATCGTTAGTTGAAACAGTATTAATAACTAACGCTTTCTGTGATGCCCCCAAAATTAGGTATACGTCACCCATCTTGGGTTGCCAAAGTATAGGGTACATAAATCCAAATACAACTTAATAATACAGCTGTCGTGTAAAATACGACAAAGCATGAGCTGTGAGTTTGAATAAAAACATTGTCTACTAGAGAGTATAAAAACTCAAAAGGAGTCCTCATTACATTTATTATCACGCTATTTCACAGAATAGTGAGGACTACTAATGTACCATCTAGGACCATCACTCTGTTCCCCGACTAGTCCCAGCTACGTTCTCATTTCCTGAAGAGAACAATGAAAGAAAGGGTGAGCTCAACTAGCCAAGTAAGAAATATTATGACTAAGATAATGCAGAATAAATTATCATTAGCCTTCAACAGTGTTAAACTGATAAAATATAATAAACATAAAGTTTAACTACAGCAGAATAAGCAATCCATTAAAAGAGTCAAGTAGAGAATAAAATCTACTATCTTTTACGATTTAAAAAGTTTTTTCATCATTTTTATCGCTGAGACTCAGCTTAATAAATAATTCACATCATCAAATCATCCCTGCACTACAGGCCAATGATATTATTTAGTATCACGACCACGAATTATCCATGCACTACGGGCCAAAGATAATCGTGTTTTCATCCACGGTCATGATCATGCCATAAAATAATTCATCTTTGCACCCTTGGCCGAAGAGAATCCATAACCATAATCATACCAATAACTGTCCATCAATGCACTACGGCAAATGATGATTTTTACCACATCATTCGTTATATTACGGTCATGATTATACCTAATAATCTTTTGTCATAATCACACCAAGTCCATCCATGCACTATGGGCCAAAGATGACTTTTACCACATCATTTGTAACATTACGGTCATGATTACACCGAATAATCCCTGGTCATAATCATACCAAGTCCATCTATGCACTACAGGCCACAGATGACTTTCAACATAATATAAACATAAGGATGATGACAATGATATAATATTCAATAAAACAAGTTTAAGAATTAATTTTTCCAGGAACCAATAACGTTCAAATTGTCAACATGATATTTCTTTATATAGTAAAATTCAAGAATGCTCAGAAGAATATTTCCATGAAAAGATACTGGATGAAGCGCAAATATCAAGAATATTCCACTAATTTCATAGATTATAGAAGTCAAAACTTTAACCAACTGAGTATAATAAAGAATGGAATAACAAAAGAAATCACCATGCATGCGATAGATCGCGTAGACAGGTTATTCCAACAGAATAATAAATAACGGAATCAGGTCCGACGTAAAACGAACAGACAGGATATTCCAACAGAATAATAAAGACGGAATCAGGTCCGGCGTAGAACGCACAGACAGGATATTCTAACAGAATAATAAAGACGGAACCAGGTCCGGCGTAAAATGCACAGACAGGATATTCCAACAGAATATTAAAGAATGGAATAATAGAAGAATTTCACCAAGTATGCGGTATTTCGCATAAATAGGTTATTCCAACATAATAACAAAGAATGGAATAACAAAAGTTCTCTTCTTGAAGATGAAAGAAAGAAATAATATCCCCTACGAGTACAACAAATAATATCCCTTACCTTAGAAGAAACTGGATATAAAAGTAGTGAAGTAGCATAATACTTTTCTTCTTTCTCTCTATAATTTCTCTCTATAATAATTGCTCTATAGCTTTAGTGAATTGGTGAGAAATGAAGGAAGAATGAGCTTCTATTTTAGGAAAATATAGTTTCGATAATTGCACATTTTGGGCCTCAAAAAATTACAGTACAATACCTCCAACTTTTCTTTCATTTTTAATTTAGTCCTGCAAGTATTATCAATCTTGCACCAACTCCCCTAATAGTAAATCATGTGAATCGATAGTACAATCATGTGAATAAATAGTATAATCATGTGAATAAATAGTATAATCATGTGAAAAAATTAATTACAGTATAATACCTTCAACTATATCTCCATTTTTAACTTAGTCATGTAAGTATTATCAATCTTGCACCACCACCCCTAATAGTATAAGAATGTGAATCAATAGTACCCCGTGAATAGTAACTTGTGAATTGTACTCTGACACGAAAAGTGCTCTGAATACCCGAGTGAACAATATAACTTCCAGACATTAATTATCATCGAAATAAATGTCAATTTCCACTAACACTAATAATCCCAACACAATAGAACAATCAATTTCATCTTTAATCAACACGACTTATTCATTATTAATATTATAACTCACAATATTTAATAACCAGGTCGTTCTCAGGAAAGAGGGGGCTTTCCGATAAGGATTTCTCCTTATTGGCGTGCAATTAGGTGACCAAACCTCTCATTGACAGAACTTTCTAGACATTGTCAATATTGCAAATAATAATATGAATAATTTTCTCGTCTCAATTATTTATTTAATAATAATAAATATTATGCAGATGATATTGTGACAATAATTGAATCAATAATATAAGAGATATGATGCAACAATTACTATAGCAATAATTGAGTATAACTGAGTGACTTCTCACGTAAGGATCAATAATCAATACTGTGTGCTACTATGCAACCACGCGTATTACTGTACTTTTAACACCGGGTGTTTCAACAGTTAACGGTAAAACTTCCGCCGTTATTTTCATAAAGTATTTTTGTCGTTTTCTCAATCCGACAATAATTTCATTGTGGAGTACACCAATGATTGTACCGTCGTACGGATATTTCTCGATAAAAAGAATATTCCCCGACCAATCGAATATTATATAACAACTTGCGTACTTTGCAAAATTTATAAAAATTGCTCACAACTATAACATTATATCAAATTCACACCATAATATTTAAAAATATTTATTTCGAGAAAATTAAATATTTATTCATAAAATCTGGGGTCTCACATTTTCCACGGATCATTTCCCTATATATTAGAGTTAATGGCTGAGATGAATGCCCAGCCGCTAGAGGGAGTAGCGGCCAGTAATAAATATTAAAATCCTCTCTACTGGCCGCTAGAGAGAGTAGCGACCAGTCAAAACGTCTTCGTTTTGACTGGCCGCTACTCCCTCTAGCGGCCAACATATAGGATTTTTTAATTTGGCCCAAGCCCCATCCGTTAGAGGGAGTAGCGGCTAACAAAAAAAATTGGCCCAATTACTGATTATCTTAATTATCCTCATACATACTACTTATTAATTAGTAAAATAAAATAATAAAAAATTATAAGTATAATCAGTAATTATCCTTATACTTGTTAATAAAATAAGTATGTATAAAGATAATTAATAATTATCGTCTTATGATTTTTAAGTATATATAAATATGAAATAGTGATTGAATTTATATTATATTCTTACTCAAATATATAAACTCAATCACTATTTTCTATTTATAATTAAAAATCATAAGACGATAATCAATAATTTTTTTATACATACTTATTTTGTTAATAAGTATAAAGATAAGTATAAAGATAATTACTGATTATCCTTATAATTTTTTATTATTTTATTTTACTGATTAATAAGTAATATGTATAAGGATCTGTTAATAAGTATAAAGATAATTACTGATTATCCTTATAATTATTCTTATATTTTTTTATTATTTTATTTTACTAATTAATAAGTAGTATGCATGAAAATAATTAGGATAATCAATAACTGGGCCAATTTTTTTTGTTGGTCGCTACTCCCTCTAGCGGCCAGCAGAGAGGATTTTAATATTTATTGTTGGCCGCTAGTCCCTCTAGTGGCTGGGCGTTCATCTCAGCCATTAACTCTAATATTGGACGGCTAGATTAGCGTTAGTTGAAACAGTATTAATAACTAACGCTTTCCACGGATCATTTCCCATATATATATGAGATACATTTTAAAAAAAAATTAGCATCCATTTTAGTATTTTATTATACTGTGACAAAAGACAAACCTGAAAATGTAAAAACATTTTCCCTCTAAATTACAACACACGTAGACTAGAAGAATGAAACAAACTTCAACCCCTCGGTAATATATTACTCCAGCACTAAAACACAGGTGTCTGCAAGCTCTTTAAATATATCACCAACTAAAAAAACAATACTCTTCTTGTCCTTGTTCAGCGTCACATAGGCTTCAACCAGACAAAAACAAATGACGCCTCACCAAGAACGAAGTAAAGAAGCCACAATTGGTTTTCTATTTAGGGTTTTGGTTTCAGGTGGTGCAAATCGGAGGTCGGAGGAAGATCGACCAAATCAGAGGTAGGACGCGCCCTCACGCGCCGCTCTTCTTTCCCTGCTGTTAGGCCTCCCCTGCTGTTCGGAGCTGCTGTACAGTGCGTACAGTTACTGTTTGGTGATTTTACAGTTCGTACAGTCGGGTCGGAGCCCCATTTTGGGGCGGGTTATCAGGCTCCCTCAGGTTATATGGGTTCCGTGCGGTAATGAACGTTTCCGGCTATTCTGCGCCTTTTTTTTCGCGGTTTCTTTCTCGGTTTCTTCTAGGAGAAGTGTAAAACCCTCCCAATTTGTGCCTTTGCTCAATTCCGAGCTTGTTTCGGTGGGAGTTGTTGAAATGGTAGAAAAATGGGAGATTAGAAGAGTGGTAAATGCGTTGAACTGGATTTCGTAACATGTTACCTTGTCGTGTTGCGTGTAAGTACAATGTACCCATTACTTTTCAATGTATTATTTCAAATTAGTTAATAAAAATGTGTATTTCTTAATTTTGTGGATTATTTCTCTATTGATCTTTTTTTAAGCTATTTGTAAAAGTGTATATAACATTTTTTTTACCAAAGTCGTCCTGTGTGTCATGTATAATATTTTAATAGCTTCCTCAGAATGGATAATTTTAAGAGTCATATCTATTATTATTGTATTAGCCATTTCAAACTTAACTGCTTGCACTAATCTGGAAACAACTTAGTTAGAGGGGCAAGTTGTCTATTTAAGTGCAATGTTTGATGCCAACTTATTTTTGTGATGGGCATTTACCCACTTCAGCGAAACATAAGAAGCTGCCTCCAATTGCTTCATTCTAGCATCTGATTTGTGATATATTATTTAATAAGGAGATGTTTTATGTTTTTGTTTTTTTTATCAGCTGTAGTAGATGTTAAATGTGCTAGCTATGAAAGTGGAGTAAATTTAACAATTCCCTTTGATATCATATTTCATAATTTAGTTGGCTGGTACAAAAGATAAATACTTTTCACAATGAAAAAGAGGTTAGACTTTTATCCATCAGCCCAATGAAATTATTTCTATTTTGCTTGGCCCATTTTATTTGTCTTAAAACTTAAAAGACTTGTGCTCACATTTTGATTGCAATTATTGAATATTATTATTTATCAACAACAATTGTAAACTAGATTAAAAATATTAGTGCTTAACTTATATATTAGTGCTTGCGATGCATTATATTAATGTTCTATTAATTATTAGGAAGAGGACCAGTTAGCTGTTGTATTATTTGAGATTTTTGGTAGCGTAATGGAGGCTCCATGATTAGGGTCTGATTTGGTTCCACGCTTTCATCTGATTTAGCTGCTTTGTTCGAAGGTACGGATTTCATATTGTATGCTATAGTTTTTCTTTGGGATTGTAACTCAATTTCAGCGTCGGACTACGACTGCAACTTATTCATGAATTATGTGGCTTTCTTGAATATCCTATGCATGTAATATATGTGTCGTTTCTTCATTTAGTTAGTGGCAGCAAAAACATAGGATTGAGTTTAGTTTCTTTATTGTATACAGTCGAATTATGTGACTTTTCTTTATTATGTGGAAGTAAAAACATTGGCTTGCTTATGTGCATTTATTCTAGTGTTTTGCTTCATTTTCCATTGATTTTTTACACTTGATTTTTGTTGCCTTTTAGGCCCTGCCCTTCATTAGGAAAATATGTATAGTACAACAACCGGTACAAAATTAGATAAAAACCGGTACCGAACCGGTACCGGTATCGGTACTCAGTTTCGGATGAATTCGATAACCGGTCTGGTCCGATTTAGTACGGTAAATTACCGATGAACACCCCAACTCGGGCGTATTTGTTGGCACATCATCCATATCTTGAGATGTCTGCTCCATAATGAATTCAACACCTCTTGGGTGCGAGAAACCTATTTCACATACCTTATACCTTTGAATTGTGGCATGATCGATTATCGCCATAGGGAACTGGATTAGCTCGTCAATACTCCACTGTACTTTTGTCTGTCTACACAACGACGAATGAGGTAGTCCACCCGTCGTACTTCCCCATATATATTTAGCAATGGACCCATTAACAATCAGTACCACGTCAACCTTCTTGTTAGTCACTATGGCGTATAACAAGATCATCCTCTCTTTGGTAACATCATTTTTTTGCTTTCCCATAACGACAATGCAGTGTGCGGGAAACTCACTCTTTCGTTACTCGTTAGTATTTTGCTTCAAAGTCCATGTGGTTCTCGGTTTGCATAGTCGGCGAATCACCAAATCCAAGTCATGTCGATCATAACCATAATACAAATAGTCATCAAACATGACGTCTTGTAGATTGAAATAAGAATTGATCACCATGCGGGCATACGATGCGGATTTACCACGAACTTGCACCGCACAATTCACCGCCTCTTTTGCGTTTGCATAAAATTCCTTAACCAAGGAGATCACAATTGAGCCTGGTTGCTCCGTTACATCAAACCAATTTTGTTCCATAATCATTACGCCCATCTCCTCGTTTCGAGTCTTATCTAACCTAAGACCCCTTTCTAGAACAAATGTCTTCCCCGTCAATATGTTATGAAAGCGTTCGGATGACTCCTCACTAATAAATCTCATACGGTCATAAGCTTGGGAGGATCGTGAACTATCTCCCCTTTGACGCTTTGAAGCCATTGTAGTCAGCCCAACAACTTTCACAATCAACACTCCAAGCAAAAATCACCACAAAATGTAATTGACTTCACATGGGCAATACCACAAACACGTAGTGTGCAAACCAATTATTTATTAACCTCCTAAATGTACATTTGTACATTTGTTAGTGTATAATTTTGGTTATGTAGTCTTACATTGTAGTGATAAGTTGGGCCTGAGCCTTGAACTGGGTTCCTTTGCTGCTGCAGTGATGATATCAACAACAAATCTTGCTCAACATACACTTGAACCGATAAGCTTTCTAGATGTTTCTCTATAATCAGATGCACGTTCTTATACCTGCAGATATAATTAGGTCTTTGCTATTTATTTACATGCACTCTTTTTAATCTCCTGGTCCACTGTGTTTGGGCGAATTTGCTGGTTCTCACTTTTCCTGTGCATATCTGACCATTGGTTTTCTTCCCATTAAACTTCTCTCCTTCCTTCTATATTTACTTTCCTTGAATATAATTTGGATCATCTAGATAAAAGAAAAAGAAGTGCAATTATTTCCCTGTAAATACACATGTTAGATAAAATCAGAGCGTAGGAGCAACTAAAGGGACATGTATACCACCTATAAATCCTAATCGTATATAGAAACTCTATATCCAGGGCAACTATAAAGTAGCTATATCATGCCTTGAAGGCAAACTCATCATGACATCTGCAAAAGAAACTAAGAAAACCTCATTGTGATTTGTGACAAAAGAAAAAGTAAGCTTAAGAACAAAGTCAAAATGTGGGTCAGCGACCTTCTCTGTAGTTTTCCCCCTAATCTTTGGTTGCAAATTTTCACAAGTTTGTATAATCATTTTTGGAGTTTACTCTCTTGTAAGTTGTGCCTATATTCAACTTCTTTGCTTAAAATTTAGGGATCACTATGTTCTAGGTTGATCCCATACGCAACTTCTCTGCTGCTCTTTTCCTTGCCAGCATTGGGATGCTTATTCATGTTCATTTTCTTTGGAATCACAATGATATATTACTAGCAGCCGTTATTGGTGATCATTATAAAAACTGCTGTTGTAACTATAGTAGTCAAGGGATTTGGATACAATAACAAGGCTTCTCTTCTTGTAAGATTTTACCGTAACTCTTGCATTGTCTTATGTCATTGGATTTTTGATTACTTTCACCAAGTTGCTTAGACAAAGGAGCTTGATTATTCTATTTACAGGTGGGAATGTCTCTGACACATTGGGGAATTTGCTTTTGATCTTTTAAGTTGTGCTTCTAATCTTGGTTTACTTAACAAGCTGCTTAAAACTTATCGAGGATTTTTTTTAAAAAAAATAAATTAAAATTTTAAAAAACAGAAACTAAAGAAGAGGCTGTGTGAGATGTCAGGTCTGATATCTTTAAGGTGTTTTTCCTCGTGCAATATTTTAATCTCTAGCTAGACCATCCATGTTTGAAATAGCTACTAACTCGATTGCTAGACCATCCATGTTGTTTGCTTTTGTTTGTGTTTCTTTATCGATTCTCTGTAGAGATAGGTACTCTTACTTTTTCTTCCCACTTTGTCCTACATTAAGTAGACGCTAAGGCCCATGGGTATTGATGGTGCGGGCGCATAGGCGCTGGTGAATTGGGGAACACAAGAACTTTGGTGCATGGAAGAAGGTGTTGGGTGCGAGGTTGGATTGGGTGCACACTAGCGCGGAGGAGAAATAGTGTTGGTGCTTCGGGTGACGGGGAAAGGACGTTTAGGTTATGGGGGCTAAATGTCTGCATAAAAATGCGTAGCGTAGCACCCAATCCCTATCCCGATTGTTAAGCGTTTGAGGACATGCATGTAGGGGTGCTCAAAAAATTCAGTTTTTCTGTTTTTTTACCGAACCGGTTGAAACCGGTACCGGTGGTACCGGTTTTTTTCGGTTTCGGTTTTTCAGTTTTTTTATATTTTTCGGTACTGGTAGCGGTAATAGAAATTTCGAATTCGGTAAAACCGAAAAACCGAAGAAAAAACCGAAAAACACTATCAAAGAGACTAAGAGTATTTTGAATTCTGTAATCTTGTTCTTGTTTCTAGATTTGTCCAAAAAAAGTACTACCCTTTTGTGCGAAAAAGAGCTTTTAAGATAATTTAAAATTTTAATACACTTTAAATTACATTTATATCTGAATTTAAAAATGTATTAAATTATCTCTAGAAATTGCCTTTTCGAATTTTTAACAAATAATATTCTAATTAATTTGTAAAAGTAATTTATTAATTTTTCTAATTAGATCATTTTAAAATGTGGACCATGAGCTTCTTTTTTAAAAATAGAAAAAGAAAAAGAAAAAGAAGAAGAATTTGTCTATGTATTTCAACAAATTTGTGTGGAATCTGTCTATGTTATTGAATATAATTACCAGAGATTATCTGGAGGGAAGATTTAGTAGTAGAAGGAATATAATAGGAAAAATGATATATTGTGAATATTTATATTTTTTATTACTAATTACGTAAACAAGTATTAGTAATAATATTTTCAAAAAACATATATAATAAATGAAATCTTCTTATAATTTTATTAAATTTTATGTATTGATACATTTCATATTTATAAATCAAACACAAATTTACAACTATGATAGTTAATATTTTCAAAAACATATATAACAAATTTACTATATTACAGTGATAGTTAAATACTCTTAGACTAACAATTGTAATTAGTATTTGTAAGAATATAATTTACTAATCTCATTTCTTAGTTTTAAAAAATTTGTTAATATAAAAAAAATTATTTAAATATTGCGGTATAACCGAAAACTGAACCGAAAAAACCGGTACCAACTTTGTACCGAACCGGTACCGAAATCGGTTTTTCGGTACCAATTCTTGATTTTCTGGGTTTTTCGGTTTTTTCGGTTCCGGTTCAGTTTTTTACCGATGAGCACCCCTACATGCATGCGCAGGCGCATACAAAAGTATTATAAGCAAAGCTGGTGCAATTAATAGTTCACGGAGCATTTACGCGTGGGTATGGGAGTAAAGGGGTACTGGGCGCAAGTGTGGGTAGAGATGTTGAGTGTCATGCATGTTTGAGGTCGAATAGGGGGGTGATTTCAAAGACATATGAGTATATGGGTGCTAGTGGTCTTGGCGATGAGGATCATATTCACTAGTAGGTCGAGTGATGACACTGGGCGCTAGTGTCTGTGTGCCCCAAGACTAGGGGTAAAAATTGGTCCGAGTAGTTCGGTACCTGATTCGGATTCGACCCGAAAATATGATCCGGGACTCGGATTCAGTAGGTATCTGAGCTGAATATGGGCCAAGCTCATTTCTGGGGTTATAATACTGAACTCGAATATGAGCACAATACCGTTTGCTCATTTTAGGGTTCGAGCTTTCCTCTTTCGTCTGATCCGTACTCGATAAACCCTACTCGTTTCAGGTTTCCTTAATATCAGATAAGGGAGTGGAAAAGGTTTAGCCGTTACGCGTTTGGTTGTTTACTCTTTATTCCTTTCATCTCTTCAAACTTCAAAGTTCGGACTTTAGTCGTTTCGTTTACAATGAAATTAAAAGTTTTTAGTCTCGAGGGGGTGAGATTTGAGGCTAAAAACTGAATCATCCCACAAAAGAAGATTGATGTGTTATGTGTAAGTCAATTCTTTCATATTTTCTTCTTCTAATCTTCTCTCTCACTTAAGTAATCTATATATATGTATAGCTTTAATATTTCTTATCCAGCCATGGCCCAATCCCCAAACTCAATTTCTCGTCTCCTCTGATCCAAAAATCGAACTCAATTCCTGATTAATTTTGTTATACCAAAAATCCCCAATCAATAAAATTAGAACCCTAATTTATAGCTTTCAAGTTTCAATTTGATACATTTCTATGTAATTTTAGTTTCTTAACACCATTTGGATTTGATTTTGATTTTTGAATTGCATATGCTACAGAACATGTTCTGAAACTTGGGTTTGAATCATATCTTTATGTTTGTAATGCCTTAATTCATATGTTAATGTGTATACCTCATATAATGATTTATGTTTTGCTATATGTTTGACAAAATGTCTGATATAAACTTAGTTTCCTGGAATTCATTAATTTATTATGGGTATAGGCAGTGTAATTCATTTCATCACTACTGCTAATGGAGAGAGTGTTATCTTATGATTTACAGGCTTAGGACCGTGCTCACAGGATTGGGCAAAAGAAAGAAGTTCACGTTTTCCGTTTCTGCACCGAGGTTATGTTATATCCTTGTATGCATCCTTGCCTATACATAAATTTTAGCTCTAATACAATGATTCTTTCTTATTGCATGAACATAATTAGGCTTAAATTTAATTTTGTATTGTGACCCTGATGGCATGATCATAATAATGTATAACGAACTTATTGGCAATTATCCCTTCCTCTTTGAATCATGCATTACTTTTTATGATTTTTGGATCGTATATTTGCAGTGGGCAACTTTCTTCGATTCTGAAGGGCGAGTAGTGGATGTAAAAACTTTGAGAAAGAGAATATTTTATGGGGGAGTGGAGCACAGTTTGTAAAAAGAGGTTCACAGATTATATTTTGATTGCGTTTTTTAATATAAAAAAACAATTATAACCTTCCTTTTGAGTGGTTGAGCCTGAAGATGTGTTCTTATGGCTTTTATGGTTGCAGGTCTGGACATTCTTGTTGGGATACCATGCACATAATTCCACGTATGCAGAGAGGGAATATCATGTGTCAGTCAAGAAATCAGAGTAATACACTATAAAAAACCAATTACAGGTTTGTGATTAAAACATTAGTAATCATTATTCATCAGTTTATCCTCCCTTGAACGAGCACTTGGTATTGCATGTCTATGGGTTTGATTCAAGGCTTTCACATGCATTACACTCTTTCCTTTCATGTGCAGTTGATATAGTCTTTTGTGATTGTGAGAATTCTTCTTTTTCTATTGCAATGAGGTGTCAAGTTAAACTACAACTGTTTTTTGTGCCAGCTTTAGTAGTTTGGCTTGTTTTTCTTCCTTTTTCTTTCCTAACAGAAAGTGTGGGTCGGCATATTATTCTCTTGAATTTGGTCGTAGTTATACCTTTTCATTTGGAAACGTGAATGTTCTTTAAGCTATAAACAGCTTCTTTAAAACATGGTTCACAATCTTAGTAAATCTCGTTTTGCTGGTGAGAAGGCTTGTATCTGTCCCCAAGAATATCTGTTAACATGTATGTGTTGCATTTTCAGTTATGTAGTCTGATGTGTCAAGTCATTTTAATGTTTTCTTACTTTTTTTGTCTTTCATCCTTATTGGACCAAATCCAATTTCTCATTTGTTTTTTTACCTGGTATCTTGTCTTAGGCATGACTTTCAGTTCTTCAATACACGAAGGCTTAGTGAGTTGTGTGAAAAAGAAGTTCGCTATCTTATGGTGGGTAATGTGCTATGTTTTACAATTAATTATCACCTTGTTGTAATGTGCTGAATATTCCGTGCTTTTTTGTGTACATGTAGGATTACAACCAACAGATTGAAAAACTGAAAGAGGAGATGAATGATGCAAGACCTGGCAATATAGTTGGTTAACTGTCGGGTCAACCCATATTAACTGGAACCAAATAGGTTGGTTAACTATTTTTATTTATTTGGGTTGGTTAAAGTTTGGAACCATATTTTTAAAAAGAAATATAGTTCTAATCCGGTTAACCATTTTTCGACCCATATTTTATTCCAAATCCAAATCAAAAGTTCTTTCCACCCATATTTACATATTCAAGAAGCTCAACCACCCATCCCACCCCACCCCCACCCCCACCCCCAACCCCACCCCACCAAAAAAAGTATTATCTGATTATGTATACACTCATTACCCCCCACCCCCACCTCCACCAAAAAAAATAATATTATGTGATTGTGTATACACCCCACCCACCCCCACCCCAACCCCCACCCCACCACCCCCTACCCCCACCCCACCCCCACCTCCACCTCCACCAAAAAAATAATATTATGTGATTATGTATACACCCCACCCACCCCCACCCCACCATCCACCCCCTACACCCACTCACCCACCCCACCCCCACCCCCACCCCCACCACTCTTAAAAAAAATTAATATTAAGCGATTATGTATACACCACCCACTCTCTACCTCTACCCACCCCTTATATCCGTCTCTCTATCTATAGTATATATTAATTTCATTTTTTAAAATTTTTATTTAAAAGTCAAAACATCTTAAAATGTTTAATATGGTTTTTAACCATAACCATATGGTTCCAACCCACATAACCCTTATTAAAAATAGTTAATATGGTTTAGTTCTTAAATAGAACCATAACCATATTTTAAAAACCAAAACCAACCCATAACCATATTTTGCCAGGTCTAGATGCAACACATGGCGCAGACAACATCAAAAATGATATCATGCTCTTACTCAACGTTATGCTGTCATTGAACGTGATGAAGAATGTGGGGTAATGATTTACTGATGATACTAGCAAATGGCCCAATTATCATTTTTAATTCTTTGATTGACAGGAATAAGTTAGAAGCCAAATCTTAGCCTTGGAAATAGATCTAGCAAATAGAAATGAGAAGTTCACTTCTACAATTGCTCGTGTTGAGAAATATGTTGAAGCACGAAGGGAAATGGGTAAAAAGCTATAATAATCTTATGAGATATAATAATCTAACTACTAAACAACCTTAGACATGCGCTGAAGATTTAATCTAGTAGCAGCTTTAAGCAATAAAAAGATCGATGAAACTAAATAACACAATCACACGCGGTTGTATTTAATTTAGTTGGCTATTCTTCCTAAGGTATAATAATCTTCTGATCTGTAACAAATTATTAATCTTAGTTGCAAACAGTATGAAGTACCTAGGGGACGACTTGTGATGGCTACCTGCCAAGGCGCTTGCCTTAGCAGCTGACACATTCTTTTATCTTTTTCATAGTTTCGGTTCAAGAAGAAAAATTGGTATAAACTAATCTCAGTTTTTGAAGATTATTTCTTCTATTTTTTTAAAATAAAAAATTGAAGATTTTTAGTTAAATCGAGATATAGTAGTTATGTGATTCTTTTTGGATGTTCTAAACTTATTCTTTAGCTAGTAGTGGTAGTGGTTATTTTCATTTGATCTTCATTTTGTCATGTAAACTACCTACGTAAATATGTATTTTAACACGAGGGATTATATCATGATCAGTAACTGACGATTTGTGTGCTGTGCAGGATTTTAGCAGCCAGGGAAAACAAATAGATAGCCTTATAAGATTAAGTTATTGTACATTCTACCTGTAAAAAAAGAAGAAGTTACTCCATGCTCTTTTCTAGTTTGAAGGATCACAAGTGACAGGAAAATTTTTGTCTTTTTTTAGACTGAAGTTGAGGATTTCCGTAACCTGCATGGAATTGAAGAAGGTTGGGCATGGATTACCAGATTTTTGAATGCCCTTCCAGCTATTGAAGTTTTACAGCTTGAGGCCACAATTGAAGAATTAAGAGAAGAGGTCTCAAATAAGACATCTAGTGTTGAGAGTTTGGAGAAATCTGTGGCTGAAAAGGATGAGAAAATATCTGAAATGGAAAGAGAGATGTTGGAGAAGCAAACTTTGGCCGACAATGAACTGTCAAAAATGAGAAGTCAGTTGAAGAATATAAGGTTATGTTGAAGAATTTGGAATCGAAGATGGACTCACAAAGGCCTTTAAGGGTAGATCAGTTGAACTATATAGCAAAAATACATGACCATATTTATAATGTTGTTAGGATAGTCGATGCTAATAAATTGGATCAGTCAGAGTTGGCAGAGTCCTTGTTTCTCCCACAAGAATCAGATATGGAGGAGAATATGTGTGCTACCTTAGCAGGACTGGAATCAATTCATGCATTAAGGAGAACTGTTGTTGAAAAGACAAGGGATTTAGTTGAGGAAAGGAGACGTGAAGTAAAAAGGCTAAATCAAACGGTGACTTAACAAATCCAGGAAAAAGAGCATATTGGAGCCTTATTAAGAAGTGTGTTATCAATAAAAATATCAACAGATTTGTCATCCAGAACCAATGAACTTTTTAAAGTTTTAGAAAATGGATTAAAAGAGGCTGGTTTTGATTATAAATTTCGTAAGCATCTTGGGGACGGAAAAGTGGTAGCTTCAAATGATAAGGCATGTACTCTGGTGACGGAGGACAACGAAATATCAACTTTGGTAAGTGTGTCTTAGGCTCTTAACTTAATTAATTTTTTATCTCTTTTGCTGAGGTATAATCTGTTATAAGCAGGCTAGTGCTCTGGAGAGTATTATTAAGCAAGCCCACTTGAGATAATTCAGCTGCAGCATACTGTTGACGAGCTAAGGTACCTTCCTTTTAATTTATTTTGGTAGTGAAGATGGCTTGACGTACAAAATTTTCCTGGATCGATCATGTGTAAATTAATAATATAGTATGATGATAAGTTTTTTCTGTAAAATTGAAGTATATAAATTGAAATTGAACCTGGACTTAAGAACTTCTCCTTTTGTTGTTGTCTTTGGAAAATTCCTAAAAAGTTTACTACTTTGCATAGTATTCCCAAACCACATTCTTGAAATGGATTTAGCAAGAAAGAGAGGAGGTATGCTGATCATTACATATTTAAATGGTCCAACTATAAACAAACTATCATACAAAGATTCTTTGAGGAAGGAACTTTTGGCTTGTTTAGTCGTCATTTAAATTTTAATTTCTTTTTGTATTATTTACATTTTATTTTGTCAATCTTGTGATACATTGTCTGCCACTTGACGTTACTAGTGAGATCTGAACGCTTCTGCTAGTTTTCCTAAACCTCTCATGCTATTTGTGCTCCATGCTTTTTGAGTTATGCTGCAGCTGAAGAAGAAATTATAAGATGGACGGTAACTGCGCAACAAAAAGTTGATGTAGGCAAGGCTGTTGAACAAGATTTTGTGGCACAGGTATATCGAGAAATTGGTTATTGAATCTTTCTTTAAGGATGGCGAGTATTTAAAACAGCCCTTTACATGTCTCATTATCTTGTTTGTTTCTTTTTTCTTTTTGACAAACCAGAATAATTCATTAAACTTTCCAGCTTGACATTCCTGGGAAACAGTTATAGACTTCCTACAGAAACTTGCGTAAGTGAAATAAACACAGTTGAAGAAATAGATGTTTATTGAGAGACCAAATCACATTGAACACGATCATATCATGAGCAATTTTGATACAGTTTTTACTTACCCTATATATATATATATATATATATATATATATATATATATATATAAGAAATAAATAAAAATAGAGGTAAAGAAAAGTGAGTTTAAAAAAAAAATTGGCGATAATGGAAGAAGATTAAAATAAGAAATATTTTATCAGGTTCTTATAACAAGAGAATTAAGAAAAGGCTCGCTTTGACCGTTTTCTACCCAAGATATTAACAGTCTTCAGCTTCTGCCTGGAGACTGAAATTAGCTCCACGTTGCTTGTCACCTTTTCCCTGGACACTTTGTAGCTTAGTCTTGACGGTCGTCTTACATTATAACCTGAAAACATTTTCAATCAACCATGTTTCAAAACTTGTGCTCCTGTTGTCCTGCTATTGGATCACTATCTTACTCAGTTAAGTTCAGGGTCATGCTCTTGGTATAAAGTCTGCGCTCTGTTTTCTTCCAATATTTTCCTATCATTAATATTGAGGCTGTTAGTATGGTTGTCAAACGTGTCATGTAACGTTGGTTCATATCAAACACGACATGATCAGATAAATATGAATCAACATGAACACCACATGATTAACTAATAGCATTAAAAACCTCTAGCCATAACGCGATTCTTGTTTTATGTTGCGTGTGAGCTCGAAGCACTTTGCAGAGTAATGCGTTAACTTGATATCAAGGGTGCCATTAGGATACTGAGACATGATTCAAGTCTTGTTGTGATGTTATCCACTTCACGAGGGTATGATCTGACAATAAAAGTGATAATCTATCACTTCATGAAGGATAAATTGGAATTTAACCTCTTATAACACAATCTGACTAGAAATATTTTATTATCTTAAAGAGAATTTACTTAGAGTATGACTAAAAGTTTTGCTCCTTGTTCGCGGTATCCTGCTACTTATTAAGGTTTTGCCGTCGTTCTTAGGGAGAATAACTAAGCTACTAAGCCAATATAAAGCATGAGTTGGCAAGAAAGTAATGTACTAACAGTGCATTAAGCAATGATTGAGATTAAAAAAAAAATCTGTTCTGTTCACTGCATCATAAATCCTCTGAACTTACCAAGCACAAGTGTTCTCCTTCCATCTTGAATCTATTTCTTCTCCCTCTTGATAACCGAATTTCTGCACCCCAAAATTCTATCAAAACTTCTCTTCTTTGTTGACTAAACTAGCAAATTGAGCAAGGAATGGAGCAAGATAGTTTAAATGTAAACTGAGCTGGATAATTTGGATAGCAGGGCAGCAAAAAGAAAGGGTTCTAACTGAATCAGAAGTGTCAATTCAGGTTATTAAACTGTTAACGCAAGGTAAGTTTTAAAATCTTGATTTTTGAAGCAAAAATTAATTGTTTTATATAAAATTTAGAGTATTATAACTGTGCTAATTGGATTGTATGTTAGATGGAGTTTAGTTGTTGTTATGAGGAGAAATAAGGGAGGAGAATGTGGTTTAAAACATGTGAAAAGGCTTATGAAGTCTGTCCATAAAGCTTGTGCTTATGACATGTTTGATTGTATGCTTCATAGAACTGTTAAGACCAAAATGAGCAATTGAGGTACGGTAGTGAGTACGGTATCCTTCATATATGTTATAGAGTATACATGGAATGTTTTGCATAAGCTAAGTGTGGCTGGAAGTCTGTTTTAAAGTAAAAATTATATTGGTTCATAGCTTCGAAACTGTTTCGGCAGAGCTGTTTCATAGCTCCCTAAAATCCATCTAAACTGATCATTTTAGTTATTTTATTTTTTCTAAAAATTGCTTGCTATACCAGTTATAGCATATTAGAAATTGACTTTGATTGGAAATATGGTTTGTGAATTATAAAATAACAAAACTAGCAACTTGGCATTGGAGCAGTAGTAGCAGCAGCCGTGCGCTGCCCTGAACAGTCTCAACTGGGCAGCTTTGGCACCTGATTTGCCTGTCTTAGAGTGTCCATTTCAGCTGAGTTATAATTTTTAAAAATACTACATCATGCCTATTATAACCTGCTAAAGGTTTGGTTGCATTTAATGATGTGAGTTGTAAGATAAAAATTAGCAAAGGAGAGCTGTTGAGGCTCCGTTGCAGGGCAGTGCTGGGTAGCTGCTGCAGCGCGGCCTGGCCTGGCCTGCTTGTTGACTGTTTTGCTTCTGTTGTAGTCATCTTGACAGTTAGTTCATGTAAGGTGGAAGCAAATTGATAAATGCATAAAAGTTGATATATTAATTGTAATTAGTATATAATATTAGGAATAAATTTAAGAAATATAGTAATTAAAGTGAGTTGTTTAAATATTACAAAAAAAACAAAAGTTTAAAAGGAATTTGTGAAATATAGTGGTTATATTATATCTAGTAATAACCTTATGTGTGTAAAATAGGTGGTTTTCAAGAACATAATATTTATTTCGAATTCACGTAATCGCGTAGAATCAATAGTTTTGCACCACGAAGGCAAGTATTTCAACTTTCCTCCATAATTAACATCTGGTTGAAAAACTTTATTCAATGACAAGCCTTATTGCAAGTATACTAACTTTCTTCTTTGAGTAGAAATCTTGGATCAAAGTTTCTTTTGAAGCTTGAAATGAATAATTTGTATCTTGAATTTATAATTCCCTTATGAATTCATTATCTAAATATTATTGAAGTTTCTTTTGTTTCGTGAATTTATATTGACAACTTATGTTATTCGAGTTCGGCTAGACTATACTTGATAAGTGTTCTGAGATTCATCATGAAAGATAATAATAGACTCCTGCCTTCCTGTAATCTATTTAATTGACACGAGTCAATCCATCCCCTATTCAATAAAACAAGTTCAAGAATTACTTGGGATGTTTTGTGCTTTTGAGCAAGCTATTCAAGACGTTGGAAGGGCGCATTAGCGTGAAGTAATACAGGACATTTAAGGCAAGTTTTTCAGAACTTATTGTTATGAGTTACATGCAAATTTTCATTTTTATATGAAATTCTTATGAATCTGTTTTAATGTGCATTATGTGACGGAATTGTAAGAAAAGTAACGAAATTGCAATGAAAATAACGGAACTGTAAAAAAATTAAGATACGGTTAATTTATTCAAAATTTCAAAATTAAAGGGAGATGTGTAAAGGGATAGGAGTATATAAGTTTACCCAAAATTTCAAATTTTAAATTGGCGCTCAAGGCATTTCTTTATTCACCAATATATTATTTCGTGTCCCTCCCTCGTGTTTTTTGGCACCGACCACACTTCCCCATGCTCTGCCCTTCTTCATTAGTACTAGTAGCATCACTTCCCAAAAAAGGACCTTTATATGTGTCTTAATTCTTAAAGGGAACAAATATTTCCACATAAAAAAATTGATATTTTCACATGATCCCTCTCACATGAATAGTGAGTGTGTCCCACCTCCATATGAGAGACTCATGTGAAAATATCATTTTAACATGTGGAAATAATAGTTTTCATTCTTAAATTAGATTTAATACATTCTTTGATGTTCACTGTGGGAAGATTCTGCACTTTTTGGCAGTCAAACACCCATTTTAGTAAATATTAATCACCCAAAAATATATTACTTCATTTTCCGCTTTCTTTTTCCCTCTATAATTTGTCAAAAGAAACAAAATGAACAAAAGTTGAGTTTTTAAAGGGTACTTCTAATGTATATATGTCTGTTTCCCTCCCACGTTCATATTTCATTAATTTTTTATTTTCATATATAACATAAAAGGAGTGAAAAAGAAATAATCATAAAAAAAATTTGATCTTCTCTGCTATCTTTAGTTCTTTACCTTTTCCAAGCTTTTCCGTTATTTATTTTCTTCTTATGAATAACTTGTTTTAATATTTTTGGCAATAATGCAGTTTTTTGGGTGCTGCTAACTCATTATTTTCTTGATAGAAGCTCCAGGCTACCTTAAACATAGTTGTGAATAAAGATGGTTTCTAGTGTATACAAGTCTTTGTTAGATTCTCTTGAGAAACAAGTCCTTTTGTTTATGAGAATCGTATTTAATTTCTAAGATCAATAGCATGCCTAAAATAATTACATAGGTATATCAACTATAGGAACAATGAAAAGGTATACATTGTCCTTTTTATTTGGTTTTACTAGATATCGACTGTTCTTCAGGTAAGCTTGGCTGCATTTTCCTTTTGTTTTTTCTGGAAAATAGTCACTTGCTTAACAACACTGTGGCACATGGGTAGTTAATATTTCCCTGGTGCAGGTCAGCATGTCTGAGCATGGTAATTATCCGTCATTCTTTACTGTTCGAGCTCAACTCTTCAGCTAATAACCATTGTTAAGGCCAACATATTCTTTTACCTTTGCTCATGTCTCGGATTGATCAGTCGTAACTATTGACAATTGTTATGGCTGACACATTCTTTTATATTTTTTATAATTTTGGTTCAAAAAGAAAAATTAGTATATATAGATCACAGTTTAAGAAGTTGTTGAATATCATTTCTCGCAACTTTCTTAATGCACTTGGTCAACGGGAAGATCCAAGGCTGACCAAGTTGGTCATGAGTATCCAGGATTACATACACTCAAAACAGTACCTAAAGGAGCCTGAAGGATGGCGTCTGCAGAGTTCTTTATTATCGCACCAGTTTGTCCCCGAATTAGATTACCAAAAGAAATATCACCATCATTCGCCAAATAGATATTTCTACTAGTATTTCGGCAGTTGTAATATTTTACACATCTTATCAGGACATGTTGGTAAGAGTTTACAAGGAATGTTGATGCCCTAGGCCATATTTATGTTGATTGAGAGTTTATAAGCAATGTATTGAATTGAGATATAATTCCCTAGCTGTTGGGTGATACATATTAGGTTTACCTCAAGTTAAGTTTGTTTAGAATTGATTTCCCTTATTTGATCAGAATTCGTAGAGTTGTTTACTTGATTTAAGTTTACTCAAACTGCCTGTAGAAGCTCAAGCCAAGGAGCTCTTCCTGAGGAAACAAGGCAGAGGAACTTGAAGAAAAAGAAAGAGTGGCAAATGGTAATGTAAGTTAACATATATACTTGTTCATATATCTCATTTTCTATTTTATAATCTCACTTGTAATATGTTATTAATTTTGTTAATATGCTTTTGTCGTTTGGTCAGATAATATGCTTCCTCTGCTCCGTATCACAACTTTACGTTTTATAGGAATGTGTTGAGTTTTTATTGTTTTTTTGTTGTCAATGTATCCTGCCACATCAGGCCAATAGACCCAAAAAAATGAGAAGATTATATTCATATTCTTCCCAATGGTGAGTTTTCTCTTGACATATCATTATCTCCACTGTCTCTAATTGGAAATTATACTCCAAACAAACACCAAGATTATATAGGTAGTGCTTGTAAATATACTCAGCAAGTGGATGATCACAACCCTGTCTTATGATGACACAAGGTTGTATGTCATTAGACATCTTGTATGATAGTGGCAAAACACCATTCCATGTTAAATTCACCTCACCCCCAACATCTATAGACCACCGTTCTATTCCCCTGTTATCCCCCGCTTGACCCAGATACACTTTTATTACCTGAAAAAAATTGTGAAGCAAAAGGGTGAGCACAACTAGCTCAGTAAAGAAAATCATGACTAAAGATAAATAAATTATCAATAGCCTTCAACAGTAATAAATCAGAGATTTAGAACATATGGTAGATGATAAAACTTTTCAACCATAGTTGCAGCGAAACGAGCAATCCATTAGAAGAGTCAAATAGACCATAAAATCTATTATCTTCTCCGTGTTAAAAGTCCATCAACAATGTTTTATCCCTGTAACATTAATCAACAATTCCTGTCCACAATCACGTGTATAACTCATAATTGTAATTATAGTCCTAAATTCCTTTGCTCATCCAGGACAAAGTTAATTTTCATCACTTGAAACATCAAAGATCATGGTTATACCAAATCACAGTTCATGTTCATAATCCTACTAATAAATTCATCTTTGCACTACGGGCCAAAGATATTCATCAACAAGTCATCTTCGCACTACAGGCCAAAGATATTCATCAACAAGTCATCTTTGCACTACATGCCAAAGATATTCAATAACAGGTCATCTTTGCATTACGAGCCAAAGATATTCATCAGAAATCATTCATCTTTGCACTACATGCCAAAGATATTCAGTTATATCATCATTTAGGACTGAGGATGATGCAAAATATTTTAAAGAAGAAGAATCCAGTGAAACAAAAGAACAAATATTAAGGATTCGTACTTTAAACAACCCAAGTTCAAAAATACTTCATAAATAACCAGAGTGGAGTAAAATTCAAGAATGAAGACAAAAATATAGATCCAATCAAAGATAAGAATCATAACAGACAATCTTGGACACAGAGAAGAAAACTTAATTTTTCTGTGAATAATATCGTATTAATGAATAGTGTCGTATACGTGAATAGTGCTGTATACGTGAATAGTAACTCCGACACCAAAAGTTAGAAATTTCACAAAAAACATCATCATGTTTCGTAAATAGTATTCATGAATAGTAACTCATGAATAGTAACTCGTGAATAGTAACCCCGACATGAAAAAGTTCCAAATTTGATAAAAAGTTCAAACCAATATTTTGGCATAATGATATTGAAGAAATAATATCATTTATGAAGAAAATAATCTCTCTTACCTCAGAAAGAATAGTACTTCTGACTGGAATACTGGATATAGTGCTAAAAGAACTTGCACTGTATAACAATACTTGAAGTACTAAAATACTCACAAAAATACGCTCGATATTATAGAGAGAGAAATCTATAGTTTCTGGTGTGATTTTCAATTCTAACCTAAGCACCCTATTTATAGAAAAATGCTTAGAAAACCAAAGCAGAAAACTTAATATAATAATATTATTATTATTCCACAACTTCCTACGCACACTCATTGAATCCAACATCAGCCATCTACTAAAATAAAAACAACAAAAATGTTTTTGTTAATTAAAACAATTAAAACTTCCAAAATCAATTATTTCGGAACTTCAGAACTTCAATAATTCATAATAAATAGCCTTTTTATCAGAAAATTCGAATCTTACGACTTCTTATAGGAAATTCAATTCTCTACAACTTTGTAGAAGAAAGTTTTTCTAAATTTCAAACAGAAATTGACCAAAATTCACATACGGACGATTTTACAAGCTATAATCAAATTTCAGTCAAGAAATGGGGTCTACCGACATGTTTAACATGTTTTAAACAACTTTTACAATAAAAATACTCTTACTCCTCATATACTCATATATACCACATTCATTGTAAAAATATCACCATTATTATATTATTAAAATATAATAATAAATTATTTTATCAGAAAGATAAAATATCAATTTTCAACAATTATCACATTAAAAAATTTTCTCCATCTATATCCACATAAAATGAATATTTTTCTTATCATATAAATTAATAATTAATTATTCACAAATAATATTACAGAATCACAATAATGACAACCAGGAAGTTCCCAGAAAAGAGGGGGCTTTCCAATAAGAATTTCTCCTTAATGGCGCACAATTAGGTGACCAAACCTCTCCTTAGACAGAACTTTCTAGACATTGCCAATAATGTTATCTAATAATATTATTCAGATAATATGAATTATTGCTTCGATAATGAAAAATATTGTGTAGTGACAATTATTAAAACAACAGTAATATAAAATATCAACGCAACAATTATTGAATCAATAAAATACTGAACAGTAATTACTGTAACAATTATTGAGTAGTGCCTTTTTACGTAAGAAACAATAATTGGTGCAATACCGTGTGCTACTGTGCAACAATGCGTATTACTGTATTTTAACCACCGGGTATTCCAACAGTGTTAACGGTAACAATTACGCCGTTATTTATAAAAACTCCCTTTTGTCGTTTTCTTCATCCGACAGTTATTCTGTTATGCAGCCCACCAATGGCTGCGCCGTCGTACGAATATTCCCCGACAGAAAGAATATTCCATGACCAAACGAATATTCCCCGATGGGAATGAGTATTTTATAACCACTTGCATATTTTGAAAAAAAAATTCATATATCACCCTTAACTTTAAATTTTATCAATTTAACCATTTACTGAATAGTAATTATAAGAAAAATTGAATACTTTTATTTCATAAAATTTGGGGTCTTACAGAAATCCTTAAAATCTATGACTTTTTGAATACAACAATACTTTTATAGACTTTGTAAAAATCTTAATTCAATACCACCAAACTTTTAAAGACATTAAAAAAGTTGTAATTGAATACAACTAAACTTTTATAAACTCTTTAAATGTCTTGATTGAATACCACTAAACTTTTAAAATCTTTAAAAGTTTTTAAAAATCTTAATTAAATACACCCCCCTTAGTGTATTTTAATAGAGTAACAACTAGACTACTTTATTGAGGTATATGTTGTATGGTACTGTTGCGATATTGAATTAATAGTTAAAGATTCTCTATTGTAATTCTTTCGTACTTTGTTAGGTTAAATAACTTAATTATAGGAATAACTACATAACTTAATTATAGGAATAGCTTGATTATAGGATAAATAGCTTGATTGTATAATCTCTACTATCTATAAATATGTACATATAAAGATACAGAAATAATATGAATGAAAATATTCTTCTTTGATTTTCAAGTTGGTATCAAAGCTACGAAAACTCTAAATCATTCTTCTTTGAATCCTTAAACCATGAGCAACTCAGATTCTACCCCCATTATTATTCAACATGAAGGTTCATCATTCAATGCATGAATTGTATTGAATGAGACCAGCTATGTTCTGTGGTCTCAAATGTTAGAAATGTAAATTGCTAAGAAGGAGAACTCTCCTTCATTCGTGACACATCGCCGTCACCTAAGGAGAATGATAAAGGCTATGAAAAGTGGTATTCAGACAATTAGAAGGTCAAAAGATGGTTGCTGATGTCTATGTCCCCGGAGATTATGAAGTGATACATTCGCTTACCTTCCGCACGATATATTTGGAAAGCTCTGTCTAAAGCCTTTTATGATGGAGCGGATGAATTACAAATTTTTACCTTGAATCAGAGGGCTTTCTCTGCCAAACAAAATGGTAGACCGCTCTCTGTATATTATGGAGAACTGACTAAAATCTTCAGTGAGTTGGATCATTGTGATAAGGTGGTCATGGTGGATGAGACAGATATTGCATCCTATCAGAAATTGCTTCAGCGACAAAGGGTGCATATCTTTCTCGCTGGATTAGAGGGTGATTTCGAGCAAGTGCGCGGCGAAATCTTGAGGAAGGATCCTATCCCTGAATTAGAAAAGTGTTATGCCCTAGTTCGCCGCGAAGATGTTCGACGCGGGGTGATGAACGGACAACTGGAAAATTCTGAAGCTTCAGCCATGGTGACTCGGAACCGGTCTAATCAAAACTGGTCTCCTCAACACCAGCAAGATAAAAAAAATATCCATCCTAAGAATGCTAATGGTGGCGACAAATCATCATACAAATGCACCCATTGTGATCAAACGGGTCATAGAAAAAGTCGATGTTATGAACTTGTGGGATATCTGGAATGGTGGGATCATAGCCGTGATTCCCGGAAGAAGAATTCCAAGAATGCCTCTACTGCTGCAATTGTTGAAACAAAGACAGAGGATGATAGCGGTGAAAAGTTCTTGGCATTGGCAGGAACAGCAGGTAATGGTGGTAAGGTTTTAAATATTTCTGCACTTGTTTCTAATAGTGCATGGATAATTGATTCCGGTGCTACGGATCATATGTCATTTTATTCTAGACAAGTTTCACATATTAAACCTTCCTCACAAAGTTCTGTTTTCACTGCCAATGGTACCTCAATTCTAATTATTGGGGAAGGATCCTTGTCCCTCACTAACACCTTGAATTTAGATTCTGTTTTGGTTGTTCCTTCTTTGAATTATAATCTTTTGTCAGTTTCTCAAATAACCACTGCCTTATTTTGTGTTGTCATTTTTTGGCCTGAATTTTGTGTATTTAAGGACATCCGGACAAGGAAGACGATTGGTTGTGGTGTTAGGCGAGGGAATTTGTATTACTTAGACTTGGTGTCCAAAAGTTCAGATAAGTTGCATCAAGATTTAAAGATTGGTGGTTCAGAGGAGGAAAAAAAAAGAAATCTGAGATATGGTTATGGCATCGTCGTATGGGGCATGCTTCTTTTGGTTACATAAAGAAATTATTTCCTAGTTTATTTGCAAACTTTGATGTTTCTAGTTTCAAATGTGATGTTTGTGAACTTGCAAAAAGCCATCGTGCTTCGTTTCCATTAATTTTGAATAAAAGTCCAGTTCCTTTTATGATTATACATTCTAATGTTTGGGGACCATCTAAATTTGCTACTTTGGATGGATCGCGTTGGTTTGTTACTTTTATTGATGATTGTACCAGGATGACTTGGGTATGTTTGATGAATTTCAAAAGTGAAGTAAACTTGTTATTTCAAAAATTTCATAAAATGGTTTGTAGTCAGTACAATGCACAGTTTCAGGTTCTTCGCAGTGACAATGGAGGTGAATATTTGAGTTTTGAATTGAAGCGATACTTGGAAGCCCATGGAACCATTCATCAAACTACTTGTTCCGATACACACCAACGGAATGGGGTGGCAGCGCGAAAAAATCGTCACTTGTTGGAGGTTGTCCGTGCTTCATTAATAGAAGCACATATGCCTTTATCCTATTGGGGACACGCACTTACCTCTGCAACATATTTAATCAACCGAGTACCTTCCAGCACTATTAATTTTTGGACACCATCTCAGGCTCTTATTGAAGCAATTGTGGCTCCAGTCATTCCAAACTTACCTCCTCATGTCTTTGGTTGTGTAGCATTTGTACATCTTCATTAGCGTCAGCGCGACAAGTTGACACCTCGAGCATTGCGATGTGTTTTTTTAGGGTATGCTCTTATCAAAAGGGGTACCGATACTATCATCCTCCAAGAAAATGAATGTTTGTTACAATGGATGTAGTTTTTTATGAAGACTCAATGTATTTTTTCTCTGAGCCTGAACTTCAAGGGGAGTATGTGACAACCCCAAAATAGGTCCATTCCATCCAACCTATTCTGAGTCGCCAAATACATGGTACAGAAAACAACTACAACTTTATTACAACAATTGTCGTGCAAAATACAACAACACATACTGTGACTCATGTGACTCATGTCCCAACCGTGGACAACACATCACAATGACACCTTACATAAAGGTATAGTCAAAAACTATTTTAGAAATTAGAATCTTTGGGAAGTGCTCAAGGAAACCTTCGTACATGGGAGATCATGCTTCTAGGTTATGATAGATATCATATGGCCACAAAATTATCCTTGGTTAACCCAATAGACCCCAAAGAAAAACGAGAAGATTACTATCATATTCTTCCCAATGGTGAGTCTTCTCTTGACATATCATTATCTCCACTGTCTCTAATTGAGAATTATACTTCAAACATACACCAAGATTATATAGGTAGTGCTCGTAAATATACTCAGCAAGTGGATGAGCACAACCCTGTCTTATGATGACACGAGGTTGTATGTCATTAGACATCTTGTATGATAGTGGCAAAACACCCTTCCAACGTTGGATTCGCCTCACCCTATTTGATTCACCAAATATTATGACGCCCCCAAAATAAGGTATACATCAACCATCTTGGGTCGCCAGATACATGGTACAGAATTCAAATACAACTTACTAATACAACTGTTGTGTACAATACGACAAAACATAAACTATGAGTTTGAATACAAATATTGTTTACTAGATATTATACAAACTCAAAAGGATTCCTCATTATAATTATTATCACACTATTTCAAAGAATAGTGAGGACTACTAATGCTATCCTCTGGACCATCACTCCGTTCCCCGACTCGTCCCAGCTATATTCTCATTTCTCGAAGAGAACAGTGAAAGAAAGGGTGAGCTCAACTAGCCAGTAAGAAATATTATGACTAAGATAATGCAGAATAAATTATCATTAGTCTTCAACAATGTTAAACTGATAAAATATAATAGACATCAAATTTAACTGCAGTGGAACAAGCAGTCCATTAAAAGAGTCAAGTAGAAAATAAAATCTACTATCTTTTATGATTTAAAAGGTTTTTCATCACTGTTATCACTGAGACTCAGCTTAAAAAAATATTCCACATCATTGAATCACCCTTGCACTACGGCTAATGATATTCTTTAGTATCACGACCACAATTATCCATGCACTACGGGCCAAGAATATTTGTGTATTTATTAATGGTTATGATCATGCCAACAACTGTCCATCAATGCACTACGGGCCAATGAGGACTTTTACCACATCATTTGTAATATTACGGTCATGATTACACCGAATAATCCTTGGTCATAATCATACCAAGTCCATCTATGCACTACAGGCCACAAATGACTTTCAAAAAAAATATAAATATGAGGATCATGACAATGATATAAGAATTCAATAAAACAAGTTCAAGAATTAATTTATCCAGGAACTAATAACGTCCAAATTGTCAACATGATACTGCTTTGTAGAGTAAAATTCAAGAATGCTCAGAAGAATATTTCTATGAAAAGATACTGGATGAAGCACAAATATCAAGAATATTCCACTAATTTCATGGAGTATAGAAGTCTAAACTTTAACCAACTGAGTATAATAGAGAATGGAATAACAACAGAAATCACCATGTATGCGGTACTTCGCATAGACAGGTTATTCCAACAGAATAATAATAACGGAATCAGGTCAGACGAAATTCGCACCGACATGAAGTTCCAACAGAATAATAAAGAATGGAATAACAACAGAAATCACCATGTATGCGGTACTTCACATAGACAGGTTATTCCAACATAATACTAATAAGGACGGAATTAGGTCCGGCGTAAAACACACAGACATGATATTCTAACAGAATAATAATAAAGACGGAACCAGGTCCGACGTAAAACGCACAGACATGATATTCCAACAGAATAATAAAGACGAAATCAGGTCCGGCGTAAAACGCACAGACATGATATTCCAACAGAATAATAAAGACGGAATAATAGAAGAATGTCACCAAGTATAGGGTAGACCACGTATACAGGTTATTCCAACAGAATAACAAGAAATGGAATAACAACAGTTCTCTTCATGAATAAGAAAGAATAACACCGCTTAACGTAAAAGAACTGAATATAAGAGTAGTTAAGTAGCAGAATAATAAAGACGGAATAATATAAGAATGTCACCAAGTATAGGGTAGACCGCGTATACAGGTTATTCCAACAGAATAATAAGAAATGGAATAACAACAGTTCTCTTCATGAATAAGAAAGAATAACACCCCTTAACGTAAAAGAACTGAATATAAGAGTAGTTAAGTAGCAGAAAACTTTTTTTCTTTCTCTCTATAATTTTATCTTTCTAGAGTTTCAGTGAATTCGTAAGAAATAATGAAGGAATGAGCTTCTATTTATAGGAGAATGGAAGAGCACTGTTCATGGATGAAATAATTTTGCAAATATACGTATCAAGGTTTTGATATCACCAATGCAAAAATTCAATCAACTAACCGATAAGATTATAACAAAAAATTAAAATATATTACATATATATAAACACATGTTTTCAACTTATATATATCAATATTATATATACACTGTGACGCCCCCAAAATAGGTCCATTCCATCCAACCCATTTTGAGTCGCCAAATACATGGTACAGAAACAACCACAACTTTTACAACCCATAAACTGTGAGTTTGAATACAAACATTGTCATCTAGACAATATACATACCCAACTATGTCCTCAATACAATTATTGATATATTATTTTACAAAAATGGTGAGGACTACTAAACAACTCTCTCAAGGACCATCAATTTATACCCCGACTCGTACTCGCTATATTCTCGTCTCCTGAGAAGAAAAATGGAACAAAAAGGAAAAGGGTGAGCTCAACTAGCTCAGTAAAGAATATTATGACCAAGATAATATACAACAAATTATCGTTAGTCTTAAACAGGGAAAAATCTGATAGAATACAATAGACAACAAGTTTTAAATCAATATTCGCAGCGGAAAATATTAATTCATAGAAGAGTTACGTAGAGGATGAAATCTACTAATGTCTATGAATTTAACAGTCCATCAACAGTATTTTTATCCCTGTAACATCAATCAATGCACATCTTGAATCATATATTCATCCTTGTACTACAGGCCAAGGATATTCATTTGTTGGTCATGTTCATCTAAACACCTGTTCATCTTTGCACTACGGGCCAAAGATATTCATCAGAAATCATTCATCTTTGCACTACAGGCCAAAGATATTCAATAATAACATCCTTTAAGACTGAAGATGATAAAAATATTTTTAAAGAAGCGAATCCAGTGAAACAAAATGACAAGGATTAAGGATTAAGGATTCGTACTTTGTTTTATCCATGTCCAAAAATACCTCAAAAATAATCATAGTGGTGTAAAATTCAAGAATGATCAAAACATGGATACAATCAAAGCTAGTATCCACAATAGATATTTTGGACGAAAAGAAAAAAAAATAATTTTTCTGTGAATAGTGCCGTATTCGTGAATAGTGTCGTATACGTGAATAGTACCGTATACGTGAATAGTAACTCCGGCACAAAAAGTTCCAAATTTGATAAAAACGTTCACCAATATTTCGGCATAATGATATTGAAGAAAATAATATCATTTAAGAAGAAAATAACATCCCTTACCTCAAAATAGCCGTACTTCTGACTTAATTTCGGTATAGTGCTGACAGAAACTCGCACCGTATAGCAACACTCAAAGTATACTCACAAGAATACGCTCGATAATATAGAGAGAGAAAGAGAGAAAACTTTGTTTCTGGTGTGATTTTCAATTCTAACTTAGCCCTCTATTTATAGGAAAATGTTAGAACGCCAAAGGAGACTAAATTAATATAATATTAATATTTACAAAACATTCAAGCCAACCACCAAAGAATCTGATTTTAGCCATCAAACACATGTTAAAGATGCCCACCAACCTTTGAAAAACGTTTTTGTTGAAAATAATAATTAAAACTTCCAAAAATCAATTATTTCGGAACCCCGAAACTTCAATAATTCACAATAAATAGCTCCTTTGTCAGAAAATTCGAATCTCGCGACTTTCCATGGGAAATTCCATTCTCTACAACTTTACAGAAGAAAATTTTTCCAAATTCCAAACAGAAATTGACCGAAATCCACAAACAGGTGATTTTACAGTCTATACTCAATTTTCGGTCAAAAATTATGTCTACCGACACACAAAACATGTGTTAAACATTTAATGCCACAAAAATACTCTACCTCCTCATATATTCATATATCCCACATTCATTGTAAAAATATCATCGTTAATATATTATTAAAATAATATATTTAAATAAATTATTTTATCAGAAAAAGATAAAATATTAATTTTCAACAATTGTCACATTAAAAATTTTCTCCATCTATATCCACATAAAATAAATATTTTCTTTATTATAATAATCAATAATTAATTATTAAAAATAATATTACAGAATCACAGTACTGACAACCAGGCCGTTCCCAGGATAGAGGGGGCTTTCCAATAAGGATTTCTCCTTACTGGCGCGCAATTAGATGACCAAACCTCTCCTTGACAGAACTTTCTAGACATTGCCAATAATGTTATCTGATAATATTATTCAAATAATATGAATTATTGATCTGATAATGGAAAATACTGTGCAATGTCAATTATTGAAACAATAATAATATAAATATCAATGCAGCAATTATTGAATCAATAAAGTAATGAACAGTAACTCCTGTAGAAATTATTGAGTAGTGTCTTCTTACGTAAAGATCAATAATTCAAAATACTGTGCAATACCGTGTGCTACTGTGCAACAACGTGTATTATTGTATTTTAACCACCGGGTATTCCAACAGTGTAAACGGTAACAACTACGCCGTTATTTTTAAACAACTTATATTTGTCGTTTTCTTCCTCCAATCGCTTTCCGTTATGGGGCCCACACATGGCTGCGCCGTCGTACGAATATTCCCTGACAGTACGAATATTCCACGACCAAACGAATATTCCCCGACAACAATGAATATTTTATAACCACTTGCTTATTTTGAAATATTTGCATATTTTACCCACAACTATCCTCATTAATCAAATCAACCCTTACTATTCAAAATAATAATTAAAGGAAATTAAATTTCATTTATTAATTATTTGGGGTCTTACATACACCACTTAATTTTTCTCCCTCATAACCAACATCAATCCCCCACCCACCCAATAATCAAATTCACTACACTCTTACACATCACTATCACACTACCACTTTTCCACCATTTTTCACTCACACACACATCACACACCTATCACTTTCACAAATCACTTTCTCCCACCATATACTCAATACATACATATACCTCCATACTTATACTCTTCCATTTTCAAAATCATTTTTCCAACACATATGGGCCCCACATGTGGGCCCCATCTTTAAATAATTTTCTACTGATTATTTTGAAAAATGGGTAAATAGGAATCCATAAAATAAGCAAACTTCATAAAAATCACCTTAATAATTTTAACAATATTTATCATCTTTATTACAATTCACAATATTAATCGACCAGGTCGTTCCCAGGAAAGAGGGGGTTTTCCAATAACGATTTCTCCCTATTGGCGCGCAATTAGGTGACCAAACCTCTCTTTGACAGAACTTCTAGACATCACTAATATTGCAAATAATAATATTAATAATTTTGTCGTCTCAATTATTGATTTTAACAATATATAAAAAATATAGACAATAATTGAATCAAATAACGTGAGATACTATGCAACAATTACTATAGCAATAATTGAACAAAGCTAAATGACTTCTCACGTAAGCATCAATAATCAATACCGTGTGCTACTATGCAACCACGCGTATTACTGTACTTTTACTACCGAGTAGTTCAACAGTATCAATGGTAAAACTTCTGTCGTTATTTTCATAAAATATTTTTGTCATTTTCTCAATCTGACATAATTCTGTTGTGGGGTCCATCAATGATTGCGCCGTTGTACGAATATTCCCTGTTAAAATGAATATTTTTCGACCAATCGAATATAATATAATCACTTGCATACTTTGCAGAATTTATAAATACTACCCACAACAATAACATTATATCAAATTTATTCCATAATATTCAAAAATGATAATTATAAAAAATTCATCTTTATTTATAAAATTTGGGGTCTTACAACCTCCCCTTCTTAAAAAATTTCGTCATCGAAATTAGGGTACGTACCTGGTATATCGAAGAGGTAAGGATACCTTGATTTTATTTTAGATTCTAACTCCCAGGTCATTTCCTCAACATCGTTGTTTCTCCATAAAACTTTGACTTGAGGTATAACCTTGGAGCGTAAAATATGTTCCTTCTTATCCAAGATTTGAACAGGTACCTATTCATACGTTAAGTCTTCCGATATTTCGTCCGGTTCTAACTCAATAATGTGGTTCGGATCTTTCACATATTTACGTAACATGGATACGTGAAAAATATTATGAACATGAGACATACTTTGCGGTAAGGCAAGTCTATAGGCTACAGTTCCTACTCGTTCGAGGATTAAAAATGGGCCAATGAATCGAGGATTGAGCTTTCCTCTCTTTCCAAATCTCGTAACTCCTTTCCATGGAGTAACACGTAACAACACATGATCTCCTATATTGAATTCCACGTCCTTTCGATGAAGATCAGCATAACTCTTTTGTCGATCTTGTGAGGTTTTTATACGTTGTCGGATCGTTTGAATCTTTTTCGTAGTCATACGTACCAACTCCGGTCTCAACAACGTTGCTTCACCCACCTCATTCCAGCATACTGGAGAACGACACTTTCTTCTATACAACGCTTCGAATGGAGCCATGCCAATACTTGCTTGATAAATGTTGTTGTAGGAAAACTCCAACAATGGTAAGAACTTGTCCCAACTTCCCTTGAAGTCAAGGACACAAAATCTTAATACTTCAAGAGTTTAAATCTTCCTCTCTGACTGCCCGTCCGTCTGAGGATGATATGCCGAGCTAAATCGTAAATCTGTGCCCATAGCTTTTTGCAAACTAACCTAAAATCTTGAAGTGAATCTTGGGTATCGATCAGAAACTATGGATACTGGCATACCATGCAATCTTACAACCTCGTTTATGTACATACGAGCAAGACGTTCAAGTGTATAAGTTTCTCGTATCGGTAAGAAATGAGCAGACTTGGTCAATCTATCAACAATGACCCAAATCGCATCTATGCCTTGAGAAACTTTGGGAAGACTGGTAACGAAATCCATGGTAATGTGCTCCCACTTCCATTCTGGAATTTCAAGTGGTTGCAATGGACCTTTTGGCACTTGATGCTCCGCCTTGACTCGTTGAAAAGTTAGACACCTTGAGATAAACGGTGCTATCTCTCTCTTCATATTGCTCCACAAAAATGTATGACGAATGTAACACCCCCTTTCCAAAATAGAAAGAGAGGTTACTCAAAACACAACAAAACTAAGGAAGATCACAAGGCTCTAAACCACAAAAGAATAATCTCATAATAATCCAATATCATAAGGCAAACTATAATAAATGCCACACTGGCTCAATCCACAATCTAAAATAATTATTACAACTTTAAATAAATCAATGTATCGAAACCTAACAAAATATATCAAAACTATTGGATTAAAGGAAGCTCTCGTCACACTTGCCCTTGGTCCCCCTGGTTACCTGCCGGAAGAAGAACACAGCATGAGCCAAATGCCCAGTACAGATATAGAATACAAGAATTGAACCGAAATAACTAACTCAATTAATTGAACTGAACTGTAACGAACAAAACCAACACAATGAAATGATAGGCTGAGTTAAATGGTTGGGTGCTATTTCATACCGAGCTCAGAATAAATAGTAATATACCTTGCCACACAGGCAAGTCAAATAATGTCACACAGGCAATCAAAATAATGCCACACAGGCAACCACACATCGGACTGCACAATCCAGATGCATGCAAAATCGGAAGGTGTGTTTGGCATAAACATCACCAATCCGCAGAACAGAACAGAACAGAAAACTAGGGTCGACCCATACGCCTCCCACAACAAAACACCAAATGGCCAACTCCCACCGGAGCACAAAACGGAGACGCCGTGGACTAATCACACCGCCACGAAAGGTGTCATGCCTCGGTGCCAAGAGGACATGCCTGTGGTACCCCCACAGGTGGTTATAACTCAGGTATACCCTACGGTATTCTAACAAAAATATCATGTCACAACACATGCGACATAATACCAAACAAAAGGGTTCTAACGTGTACATGTTAGATCGAATGAATTATCAATACAAGTCTCCAAAATATACTAACATGTACATCACTACAAAAATCAAAATAAATATTAAACATGATAAACAAGTTCAAAGAGTACAAACATGAGTTCTAATTATCAATGCCCCAAAACAAAATTATCACATGGATTTGAAAAGAAACAAACATTTGAAACAATAACTAACTTCTAAACGAAAACAAAATGAACAAATCAAAATTAAAAGGATTATCGCTGAAGGAGTACGGAATCCGTACCTGGATTAAGCAATGTAATACCCAAAATTATTATCCCTTTTTATTATTTAATATTATTATTATTATTATTTTTCGGGTATTACATCACCTACCCCTTGAAAAGGATTCCGTCCCTGGAATCAAAAGAATGAACGTACCTAAATATCAAAAAGATGCGGATACTCCGCTCGAATAGACTCTTCCATCTCCCAGGTAGCTTTCCGCTCCGAATGATTTATCCACAAAACCTTAACAAACGGAATAGTCTTCCTCCTCATAATCCTTTCTTGACGATCCAAAATCGCCTTAGCTTGCTCCTCACAAGTAAGATCCTCCCGAATCTTATCGAACGAATATTGCACCACATGTAACGGATGATAATAATAACTTCTCAACACCGACACATGAAACACATTGTGCACATGAGCTAACTGTGGAGGCAAAGCTAACCTATATGCAACCTCACCAACCCTCTCCAGAATCTCAAATGGCCCAATATAACACAGACTAAGTTTCCCTTTCAACCCAAATTGTCGAATGCCCTTCCAAGGAGAAAATTTTAGAAATACATGCTCACCAGGTTCAAATTCTAAAGTCCTCCTATGCTTATCAGCATAACACTTCTGTCGTGATCGAGCCGACTTCAATTTCTCCTTAGCCACCGCTACTTTCTTCGTAGTGATTTGAACTAACTCAGGCCCTTCTATGGCTCTTTCGCCAACCTCATCCCAACAAGTTGGTGCCCGACATTTCCTACCATACAATGCCTCAAAAGGAGCCATTCCAATACTTGCATGCCAGTTGTTGTTGTCATCAAACTCAATTAGGCTCAAGTAATCATCCCAATTACCCGACCACTCAAGTGCACAAGACCTCAATATGTCCTCTAATGTATGAATAGTCCGCTCGGATTTCCCATCAGTTAACGGATGGAAAGAAGTACTGAAGTTGAGCCGAGTTCCCCAAGATTATTGAAACCCTTTCCAGAACCGTGAAGTGAACCGTGGGTCCCGATCTGAAATAATAGACACCGGAGTACCATGAAGTCTCACAGTCTCCTGCTGAAAGATATGTGCCAACCTATCCACCGAGTAACCCTCATGGATAGCCAAAAAGTGTGCCGATTTAGTCAATCGATCCACCACTACCCAAATGGCATCGTTCTTCTTGAAAGTCTTTGGCAAACCAGTCACAAAGTTCATCGTGATATCCTCCTACTTCTACACTGGAATGTCTAACTGTTGCAACAACCCACTAGCTCGTTGATGTTCTATCTTCACTTGTTGACAAGTGAGGCACTTTCCAACATATTTAGCCACGTCTCGTTTCATCCCATTCCACCAAAAAATTTTCTTCAAATCCCTATACATCTTCGTAGAACCTGGATGAATTGTAAATGACAAACTATGAGCCTCAGCTAGCACAGCCTCTCGAATGATTGGATCTGACGGTACACACAACCGTTCACCCAACCAAATCACACCATGGTCATCAATACGAAACTCGAACTGCTTGCCCTCCTCTAAATTCTACGTCATACTCCACAACTCCCCATCTTCCTTTTGAACTTCTTTGACCCGCGAGATAAGAGAGGGCTCCACTCTCATACCCGCCAAATGCCCATCTAAACCTCGTACATACAACTCCAACTCGATCCGCTCCATATCTGAAATAAGCTGAGGTTGCGTAATAAGGGCAGCTACACTCCCTGAACTCTTTCGGCTAAGAGCATCTGCAACCACATTTTCCTTCCCCGGGTGATACTGAATTCTCGCATCATAATCTTTTAGAAGCTCCAACCAACGCCTCTGCCTCATATTGAGCTCCTTCTGAGTGAAAATGTATTTAAGACATTTGTCATAGGTGAAGATGTCACAAGTCTCTCCATACAAATAATGCCTCCAAATCTTTAAGTCAAAGAACACCGCTGCCAACTCCAAATCATGTGTGGGGTAATTCACCTCGTAAGGTTTAAGCTGCCTAGAAGCATAAGCAATCACCTTACCGTGTTGCATCAAATCACACCCCAAGCCCTTCTTAGAAGCATCACTATAAATCTGATAGCCTCCTGTCCCCGACGGCAATGCAAGTATAGGAGCTGACACAAGTCATTTCTTCAACTCCTCGAAACTCTTCTCCCGCTCTTCATTCCACATAAACTTCACGCCCTTTCTCATAAACTGAGTCAATGGTAAGGCAAACAAGGAAAACCCTTCCATAAACTGCCTATAATACCCAGCCAAACCCAAGAAACTCCTAATATCCGTCACTGTAGTAGGTCTTGGCCATTTAGTGATAGCCTCAACCTTCGCAGGATCCACCTTAATGCCTTCAGCAGAAACAACGTGGCCCAAAAATGCAACATGTTCCAACCAAAACTCGTATTTGAAGAATTTAGCATACAGTTTCTCTTTCTGCAAAATCCCCAACACTGTGCGAAGATGCTCCTCATGCTCTTTCTTAGACTTTGAGTTAACCAAAATATCATCAATAAAGACAATGACAAATTGGTCTAAGTACTCTCTAAACACCCGATTCATCAAATCCATAAACACCGCTGGAGCGTTAGTCACACCGAAAGGCATCACCAGAAACTCGTAATGCCCATATCGAGTACGAAAAGCCGTCTTAGGGATATCTTCATATATCACTCTCAACTGATGATAGCCCGACCTCAAGTCTATCTTCGAAAAATATTTCGCCCCCTGAAGTTGGTCAAACAAGTCATCAATCCTCGGCAATGGATACCGATTCCTGATGGTGATCTTGTTCAAATCTCTATAGTCTATACACAGTCTCATTGACCCATCCTTCTTCTTCACAAACAAGACTGGAGCACCCCCACGGTGAAACACTCGGGCGAATCACACCATGATCTAACAATTCATGCAACTGTTCCTTCAACTCTTGCAACTCCAACGGTGCCATCCGATACGGCGCCTTAGAGATAGGCTCTGCACTAGTAACAAGCTCAATAGCAAACTCCACCTCCCGTTGTGGTGGCAACCCGGACAACTCCTCAGGAAATACATCGAAAAAGTCACGAACAATAGGAACATCCTCAATACGATACTCACCCTTAGAGATATCCCTCACAAACGCCAAATATCCCTCACAACCCTTTGCTACCAACTTTCCAACCTTCAAAGCTGAAATCAATTTCACCACCCTACTCGGCTGTGAACCCTGAAACACAAATTCTGGAGACTTCACATCTCCAAATATAACCTTTTTCGTCTGACAATCGATAGTGGCTTGATGTTTATCCAACCAGTCCATCCCAAGAATGACATCAAAATCGTGCATACACATCGGAAGAAGATTAACGCTACGGATCTTATCCCCAAAACTGATCGGACACCCTCAATACAAATCAGAAATAACAATAGAAGTCCCCATCGAGGTAGCAATAGACATAACAGAACCTAAGGACTAAGATGACACACCCAGGTGCCGAACAAAAGACTGAGCAACAACGGAATGAGTAGAACCCGTATCAAACAAAATAGACGCCTCACGATTGCTAACTAAAAGAGTACCAGAAATAATACCTGGTGCACCTGCTGCCTGATTATACGTCAATGCAAACACTTAACCACCCTGACGTTGACCTCTATTGCCATCATTATCACCACCTCCACCATTTCTGCGTGGACCGGTACAATCCCTAGCAATATGACTCATCTGTCCACACAAGAAGCATGCACATGTGAGTCTGTGACACTGTCTCCCCGGATGATTAGCCCCACAAGTAGCATAAGGAGCTATCGAAATAAGGTTTGGGTTACCCCCACCAACAGGTCCTGGATAACGACCTTGATTTTGCCCCTACTGACGATGATGCCCCTGCTGATGATTCTGACCATGCCAAGGTAGCTGAAGCTGACGATCCTGCCCTTGCTGAGGCATCTGCTGATAACCTCTATTCTGATTTTGACCACGTCATTGCCCCTACAGGCCGCTACGATTTATGTTCTACTGACCACCCTAATTCTTCCCAGCTGACCCGAAGTTTGACCCTGCTGGTCATTTCTGTCCCTCTTTCGACTCCCTTCCGGTTTAGAAGACCGAAAGTCCTGTCTCTCCATCTCAATATTCTTGGCCGCATTGGCCACTTCTGACACGTCTGCAAACTTGTTGTTAATAAGACGCTGCCAATACCTGTAATGAATCCGCCACTTGAACTTCTCCGCTTGTTCTGCTGCAGTCCCTGCTGAAGTTCTCGCAAATCCTGCCAACCTAGTGAACCTCGTCATGAAGTCCGTGATGGACTCATCATCTTTCTGTCGAATAGACAGATACTCTCTGGCATAGGCCTCTTTATCAGCAGCTGGAAAATACTGTTGATAAAAGACCTCGCAAAACTCAGCCCAACCAAGTGCCTCGGCATAACCATCACCTTTTGTTACTTTTGTCGCCTTCCACCATCTCTGTGCATCCCCTTCTAGCTTATACACTGCAAGTAACACTTTTTGATTATCCGAGCACCCCAACACATCAAATATCTTCTCTAGGTGAGCAATCCAATTCTCTACGTTAATTGGAGTTGGAGCTGAACTAAATGACTATGGTTTCTGCTTCTGGAACCTCTCCAACCATACATAAATCGCAACCCCCTGCTAATCATGACCATCCACATTCCCTTCCAATTCATTTGCATGTGGACCATTATTTCCCGGGTTCTCTTGTTCAGGAATTTCTGGTGGCGGCTGTTGCATTGCCTGTACAACCTATGCCACCAACTGAGGTAACATCTAATTCACCAAGGTAGCCAATTGAGCATTAATCTGGTCATTAGGTTGCTCATTGAGCTGACCCTCACCTCTTTCCCTATTGTTACCTTGCCTCCCAGCAACTCTAGCGGATCTACGAGCCATCTAAGAAATAGATCACGAATATAAATAAAGCAGATTAGAGACAAATTCAAATATAGCGGATATGATAGCTGAACAGAGAATTAAATAGAATAAAACCTAACCCAGAAGTCTACCCATAACTCACAGGTCAAACCTAAATAGGTTTTCTACAAGAAAGAGCCTAAGCTTTGATACCAACTCTGTAATACCCCCTTTCCAAAATAGAAAGAGAGGTTACTCAAAACACAACAAAACTAAGGAAGATCACAAGGCTCTAAACCACAAAAGAATAATCTCATAATAATTCAATATCATAAGACAAACCATAATAAATGCCACACTGGCTCAATCCACAATCTAAAATAATTATTACAACTTTAAATAAATTAATGTATCGAAACCTAACAAAGTATATCAAAACTATTGGATTAAAGGAAGCTCTCGTCACACTTGCCCTTGGTCCCCCTGGTTACCTGCCGGAAGAAGAACACAGCATGAGCCAAATGCCCAGTACAGATATAGAATACAAGAATTGAATCGAAATAACTAACTCAATTAATTGAACTGAACTGTAACGAACAAAACCAACACAATAAAATGATAGGCTAAAATAAATGGTTGGGTGCTATTTCATACCGAGCTCAGAATAAATAGTAATATACCTTGCCACACAGGCAAGTCAAATAATGCTACACAGGCAATCAAAATAATGCCACAAAGGAAATAACACATCGGACTGCGCAATCCAGATGCATGCAAAATCGGAAGGTGTGTTTGGCATAAACATCACCAATCCGCAGAACAGAACAGAACAGAAAACTAGGGTCGACCCATACGCCTCCCACAACAAAACACCAAATGGCCAACTCCCACCGGAGCACAAAACAGAGACACCGTGGACTGATCACACCGCCATAGAAGGTGTCATGCCTCGGTGCCAAGAGGACATGTCTGTGGTACCCCCAAAGGTGGTTATAGCTCAGGTATACCCTACGGTATTCTAACAAAAATATCATGTCACAACACATGTGACAAAATACCAAATAAAAGGGTTCTAACGTGTACATGTTAGATCGAACGAATTATCAATACAAGTCTCCAAAATATACTAACATGTACATCACTACAAAAATCAAAATAAATATTAAACATGATAAACAAGTTCAAAGAGTACAAACATGAGTTCTAAATATCAATGCCCCAAAACAAAATTATCACATGGATTTGAGAAGGAACAAACATGCGAAACAATAACTAACTTCTAAAAGAAAACAAAACGAACAAATCAAAATTAAAAGGATTATCGCTGAAGGAGTACGGAATCCGTACCTGGATTAAGCAATGTAATACCCAAAATTATTATCCCTTTTTATTATTTAATATTATTATTATTATTATTTTCGGGTATTACAACGAAGATCACGATACATTTTGGTACTCCTAGGATGGATTGCAAACGGTGTGTTGTGCGCCTCCATCATGATTTTATACTTTAAATAAGGGTCATTAGGAACACAAAGTCTGGAGTTGACTCGAAGTATTCCTTCTTCATCGATTCTTGCTTCCGGTATAGCACCTTCTTGCACTTTCTTCCTCAAACGCATCAGCTCCAGGTCTGTAGCTTGAGCAGCTTTAACTTTATCAATTAAAGTCAGTTCTACTCGTATATTCGCCATCATTACATGGGTCCCTGGAGTCTTTAACTCTATCTCCATCCTTTGCAAGTCATACAAAATTGGCCTTTGCGTTGACAATATTGCACTCGTACCCGCATATGATCTTCTACTCAATGCGTCAGCTACCACGTTCGTTTTTCAGAATGGTATTGGATGGTATGATTGTAATCTTTCAACAGTTCAAGCCAACGTTGTTTTCGCATGTTGAGTTCCTTTTGATTGAAGAAATATTTGAGGCTTTTATTATCCGTAAAGATCTCCACTTTCTCCCCATACAACTAATGCCTCCAAATCTTTAGTGCGAAGACAACAGCTGCCAACTCTAGATCATGAGTAGAATAATTCCTCTCATATTTTTTGAGTTGTCGCGAGACATAGGCTATGACTTTCCCATGTTGCATGAGAACACATCCTAACCCTTTGCCCGAAGCATCACTGTAGATGACAAATCCCTCCGAACCATATGTTATTGTCAGAACAGGTGCTGAAATGAGTCTCCTCTTGAGTTCTTGAAAACTCTTCTCACATTCCTCGCTCCAACCGAACTTTGTATCTTTTCGAGTAAGCTGAGTTCGTGGAGTAGTGATTCGAGAAAACCCTTCTACGAATCTCTGATAATAACCAACTAAGCCGAAAAAGCTACGTACTTCAGTCACTGATTTAGTTTGCTCCCAGCTTTGAATAGCTTCAATCTTTGTTGGGTCAACAGATATTCCATGACTTGATACCACGTGCCCAAGGAATGCTGCTTCCTCAAGCCAGAACTCGTATTTCTTCAACTTGGCATAAAGCTTATATTCACGAAGCTTTTGGAGTATCAGCCTCAAGTGTTTCTCATGATCTTCATGACTTTTGGAATAAATAAGGATGTCATCAATAAAGACGACCACAAAGTGATCCAAATATTCCTTGAATACTCGGTTCATCATATCCATGAAGACAGCAGGAGCATTAGTCAATCCAAAGGACATGACTAGGAATTCATAATGCCCGTACTGAGTTCTGAAAGCCGTCTTTGGAATGTCATCGGTTCTAATCTTCAATTGGTGATATCCGGAACGAAGATCAATCTTTGAAAAGAATTTGGCTCCTTGCAACTGGTCAAACAGGTCATCAATACGTGGCAATGAGTACCTATTTTTGATGGTGACATGATTCAACTCCCGATAATCAATACAAAGTCGGATACTCCCATCCTTCTTCTTCACGAATAGAACAGGAGCACCCCAAGGAGTACTAGGACGAATAAAGCCAATGTCTAACAATTCCTGCAGTTGAGTCTTTAACTCCTGAAGTTCAATAGGAGCCATTCAATATGGGGTTTTAGAAATGGGTTTTGTACTGGGTTTAAGGTCGATACAAAATTCAATTTCACGCTCTGGGGGTAGGCCAGGAAGTTCTTCAGGGAATACGTCAGGAAATTCATTAACAATAGAAATATCATTCAAAACTGACGTATTTTTGTTTAGATCCGTGACATGAGCTAAGAAAGCTTGACATCCGTTTTTCAAGAAACGAATAGCTTTATGGCTTGAGATGACAGTGATTGATTTTAATGGTTTGGTTGCTTGAATTCGCATAATAGGTCGATTAGGAATATGAAAGCTAACAACCTTACGAAAACAATTAATTTTTGCATGATGAGTATTTAACCAATCAATCCCTAGAATTACATCAAATGCAAGTATTTTTAATGCAATAAGATTGATAGGTAATGTGTGGGTACCAACTTGAACCAAACAAGACTTATAAACTGTGGATGTAATGAAGGTTTCTCCCAACGGAGTTTCTACTGATAAGTCAAAGTCAACGGAGTTCTCCCATCAGTTTTCTGGGACGGCCTTTGGTGCCTCCATCCTAGCTGAACTTGTCTTCGATGAACGACAAAATCGGGCTAAGTGACCTTCTCTTCCACAATTATAACATGTTTTGGACTGCATCGTGCAGTTTGGACTGATGTGTCCCTCTCCTCCGCATTTGAAGCATATGATAGGTGGTCGTTCTCCTTCCTTAACAATGGGTGATGGTGCTGACGTCTTTCCATCATTGTTGAATCTCCTCTTCTTAAAATTTCTATTTTTACTGTCTTGGCCATGATTACCACCGAAGTGGTTACCATTTCTGGCATGTTGATTCCCTCCACGTTTGTTGTTGCCGTTTCGATGACTGATACCACTGGTATTTTCATGATGCCGGCTGCTTTCTCTTACTTGCGTTGACTCGTTACCGCGGTCCAATAACTAAGCCCTATTTACAACATCTGAGTACAAACACAGTTTATGAGAAATAAGATATTGACGTATCTCCGGTTTCAAACCTCTTAAAAATATTCGCGTCATTCGCTCCTCATTATCGACCAAATGGGATGCAAACCGGGATAACACCGTAAATTTAGCCTCGTATTGTGATACGGTCATATTGTTTTGTTCCAATTTGATAAACTCCAATTCTTTCATATGACAAATACTCTCGGGAAAGTACTTGTCGTTGAATAGCTCTTGGAACTTCTCCCAAGACATCTTGAGTGCGTCAGGCTGGGTACGTTTTACAGATTCCCACTAGTAATCTGCCTCTTCACGCAACATGAAGGTGGCGAAGGGAACCTTTTTCTCCTCGGAGCATCCCAAGACATCAAATATCTTGGTGATCTGCTTTATCCATGCTTCCACCTTAAGTGGTTTTGGCTCTCCTATAAACTCCGGTGGTCCCTTGAACTGTTTAGCAGTGACCGTCCGAGAGTTTCCAGTGTTTTCACCTACATTTTGGACATGAGCCGCTCTCGCCTGATGTTGCATGAATTGCATAAAGCCTCTGAATAGTCCATCATTCATCATTTGGTCAGTGTTGTTGTTTGCATGAGGATTGTCGCCTTCCTGATGCACATTCTCCTGATTATTGATATGTGGAGACTCAACGGTCTCTTGTGCTCCATTGCTATTTTTAACATTCTCGGATGTCATTTTCAGATACTGCCACAAAACAAAGGTTCATTAACATATAAAATATTATCCATATACTTTGACCGACCAATTAAATACCAAATAAACGTAGGTAGGTCATACTAGCTGTGATACCCCCAAAATTAGGTATACATCACCCATCTTGGGTCGTCAGATACATGGTACAAAATTCAAATACAACTTACTAATACAACTGTCGTGTACAATACGATAAAATATAACTGTGAGTTTGAATATAATTATTGTCTACTAGAGAATATACAAACTCAAAAGGAGTCCTCATTACAATTATTAACACACTATTTCACAGAATAGTGAGGACTACTAATGTTATCCTCTGGACCGTCACTCCGTTCCCCGACTAGTCCCTGCTATGTTCTCATTTCCTAAAGAGAACAGTGAAAGAAAGGGTGAGCTCAACTAGCCCAGTAAGAAATATTATGACTAAGATAATGCAGAATAAATTATCATTAGTCTCCAACAATGTTAAACTGATAAAATATAATAGACGTCATGTTTAACTACAGCGGAACAAGCAATCCATTAAAAGAGTCAAGTAAAAAATAAAATCTACTATCTTTTATGATTAAAAAGGTTTTTCATCACTGTTATCGCTGGGACTCAGCTTAATAAATAATCCACATCATCGAATCACTCCTGCACTACGGCCAAGGATATTCTTTAGTATCACGACCACAATTATCCATGCACTACGGGTCAAGAATATTTGTGTATTCATTAATGGTCATGATCATGCCATAAAATAATTCATCTTTGCTCCTTTAGCCGAAGAGAATCCATAGTCATAATCATACCAAAAATTGTCCATCAATGCACTTCGGGCCAATGAGGACTTTTAATATTCACATCATTTGTAACATTACGGTCATGATTATACCGAATAATCCCTAGTCATAATCATACCAAGTCCATCTATGCACTATAGGCCACAGATGACTTTCAACATAACATAAATATGAGGATGATGACAATGATATAAGAATTCAATTAAACAAGTTCAAGAATTAATTTGTCCAGAAACCAATAACGTCCAAATTGTCAACATGATACTGCTTTGTAGAGTAAAATTCAAGAATGCTCAGAAGAATATTTCCACGAAAAGATACTGGATGAAGCGCAAATATCATGGATATTCCACTAATTTCATAGAGTATAGAAGTCAAAATTTTAATCAACTGAGTATAATACCGAATGGAATAATAAAAGATATCACCATGCATGCGGTACTTCGCATAGACGGTTATTTCAACAGAATAATAATAACGAAACCAGGTCAGGTGAAATTCACACCGACAGGATGTTCCAACAGAATAATAAATGCGGAATAATAAATGATGGAACCAGGTCTGGCGTATAGCACAGACAGGATATTCCGACAAAATAATAAAGACAGAATAATAAAAATGGAACCAGGTCCAGCGTATAGAACAGACAGGATATTTCGACAGAATAATAAAGACAGAATAATAGAAGAATGTCGCCAAATATAGGGTAGCCCGCGTATATAGTTTATTCCAACAGAACAATAAAAAAAATGGAATAACAGAAGTTCTCTTCTTGAATACAAAAGAATAATATCCTTTACCGTAAAATAATACTTGATATAAGAGTAGTGAAGTAGCAGAAAAATTTTCTTTTATCTCTCTATAGTCTCTCTCTATAGTTTCTCTCTCTAGAGTTCAGTGAATTCGTAAGAAAATAATGAAGGAATGATCTTCTATTTATAGGAAAATGGAATGCATAGTAACTAATACATGAACGGTCCAGATTGATTTACTTTAATATGACGGTCCATATTTAAAAAAAATCTTTTAAATAAAATATAATATATTCTATTTATATAAAAAGATTTTTACTATACAACTACTATGCGGGCACTATGCAAATACTATGCATAATAAAATATAATATATTCTATTTATAGAATAACTTTAATAAAGTATTCTGTTTTATATAAAAAGATTTTACTATGGAAAACACTATGCATAATAGAATATAATATATTCTATTTATAGAATAACTTTAATAAAGTATTCTGTTTTATATAAAAAGATGTTTCTATTTTATTACGTGAATAAAACAAAACTTCTAAATCAACAATAATTGAATCAAATAATATGAGATATTATGCAGCAACTATTGTAGCAATAATTGAACAAAACTGAGTGATTTCTCACATAAATATCAATAATCAATACCGTGTGATATTATGCAACAACGCGTATTACTGTACTTTTACTACCGAGTAGTTCAACAGTATCAACGGTAAAACTTCCGCCGTTATTTTTAATAAAATATTTTGTCGTTTTCTCAATCCGACAATTATTCCGTTGTGGGGTCCACCAATGATTGTTCCATCGTACGAATATTTCCTGTTTAAAACGAATATTCCCCGACCAATCGAATATAATATGACAACTTGCATACTTTGCAAAATTTATAAATATTACCTACAACTATAACATTATCTCAAATTCACACCATAACATAAAAAAAATTATTTCGAGAAAATTAATTCTTTATTCATAAAATCTGGGGTTTCACAATCTCCCCTCCTTATGGAATTTTGCCCTCAAAATTTACGTACGTACCTGGTATGCCGAACAGGTGAGGATACCTTGACTTCATTTCAAATTCTAACTCTTGAGGTATAACCCTTGAGTGTTGGATACGATTCTTCTTATCCAAGATTTTAACACGAGATCTCATACGTTAAATCATCCGCTATCTCGTCCGATTCTAAATTAATAATGTGGTTCGGGTCATCCACATATTTATGTAATATTGATACGTTAAAAACGTTATGAGCACGCGACATACTTGGTGGTAAAACGAGTCTATAAGCCATAGTTCCTACTAAATCGAGGATTTCAAATGTGCCAATTAAATCGAGGATTTCAAATGTGCCAATTAAATCGAGGGTTGAGATTTCATCTCTTCAGCAACTCTTGCGTCTAGAATAATGCCCTCTTGAATATTCTTCTTCAAATTCATTAGATTCGGGTATGTAGCTTGAGCGTCTTTAACTTTATCGATTAAAGTCGATTTTACTCGTATATTCGTTATCTTCACGTGTGTGACCTCCCAAAACAGGTATACAACACCCATTCTGAGTCGCCAAATACATGGTACATAAAGCAAACTACAACTTCAATAATACAAATGTCGTGTGAAATACGACAATACATACTGTGAGTTTAAATACAAACATTATCTTATAGACAATATCCATACGCAAATAAATCCTCATTACAATTATTCAAACACTATTTTACAGAAATAGTGAGGACTGCTAAAACATCTTTCTAGAAACCTCACTCCATACCCCGACTCGATCCTGCTATGTTCTCATCACCTGAGAAGAAAAATGGAACAAAAAGGGAAATGATGAGCTCAACTAGCCCAGTAAAGAATATTATGACTAAGATAACATACAACAAATTATCGTTAGTCTTCAACAGGGAAAAAATCTGATAGAATACAATAGACAACAAGTTTTAGATCAACAACTACAGCGGAAACAACAATCCATTAGAAGAGTCACGTAGAGGATGAATTCTACTATCTTCTAATATTTAAGAGTCCATCATCAATATTTTATCCATGTAACAACAATCAATATACATCTTTAATCATCTTTTCACTATAGGCCAAAGATATTCATTTATATCACCGGTTGGTCATTTCATCTCAACACCTGTTCATCTTTGCACTACGGGCCAAAGATATTCATCAGTAATCATTTATCTTTGCACTACAGGCCAAAGATATTCAATAGTATCATCATTTAGGACTGAGGACGATGAAAAATATTTTTTAAAGAGACGAATCCAGTGAAACAAAATGACAAGGATTAAGGATTCGTACTTTAGTTTGTCCAAATTCAAAAATACTCCATAATAAACAATTATGAGCCAAACTTCAAGAATGCAGATCAAAACATGGATACAATCAAAGCTAGTAACCATAATAGACATTTTGGACAAAAAGGAGAATTTTCATTTTTCGGTGAATAGTGCCGTACTCGTGAATAATGCCGTATACGTGAATAGTAACCCCGACACCACAAGTTCCAAATTTGATAAAAATTTCAACCAATATTTTGGCATAATGATATTGAAGAAAATAATATCATTTGCGAAAGAAATAACATCCCTTACATCAAAATAACCGTACTTTTGACTGAATTTCGGTATAGTGCTGACAGAAACTCGCACAGTATAGCAACACACAAAGTATACTCACAAGAATACGCTCAATAATATAAAGAGAGAAAGAGAGAAAACTTTGTTTCTGGTGTGATTTTTAATTCTAACTTAGCCCTCTATTTATTGGAAAATGCTAGAACGCCAAAAGAGACTAAATTAATAGAATATTAATTTTATTAACCAAACTTCTACGCATGCTATCAATGACCAAGATCAGCCCCTCAATGCTGAAATTTCAGCAGCCCACATGTTTAATCCACCAACCAAAAAGTGGGTCTCGCAATTTAATAAAAATTATTTTATTTTTCGAAACTTCAACAATTCATAGAAAATAGCTTGGTTATTAGAAAATTCAAAACTCGCGACTTTCCATAGGAATTTCAATTCTCTACAACTTTGCAGAAGAAAATTTTTCCAAATTCCAAACAGAAATTATCTGAAATCTACAAACGGGCGATTTTACAGTTTATAATCAATTTTCGGTCAAGAATTGTGTCCACCGACACACAAAACATGTGTTAAACATTTAATGCCACAAAAATACTCTTCCTTCTCATATTCTCATTTATGCCACATTCATTGTAAAAATATCATCGTTAATATATTATTAAAATAATATATTTAAGTGAATTATTTTATCAGAAAAAGATAAAATATTAATTTTTAACAATTGTCACATTAAAAATTTTCTCCATCTATATCCACATAAAATGAATATTTTCTTTATCATAATAATCAATAATTAATTATTCAAAAATAATATTACAGAATCACAGTACTGACAACCAGGCCGTTCCCAAGATCGAGGGGGCTTTCCAATAAGGATTTCTCCTTACTGGCGCTCAATTAGGTGACCAAACCTCTCCTTAGACAGAACTTTCTAGACATTGCCAATAATGTTATCTGATAATATTATTCAAATAATATGAATTATTGATCTGATAATGAGAAATACTGTGCAGTGACAATTATTGAAACAATAATAATATAAATATCAACGCAGCAATTATTGAATTAATATAATAAAATAATGAACAGTAACTACTGTAACAATTATTGAGTAGTGCCTTCTTACGTACGAATCAATAATTCAACCATACTGTGCAATACCGTGTGCTACTGTACAACCACGCGTATTACTGTATTTTAACCACCAGGTAACCCAATAGTGTTAACGGTAACAATTTACGCCGTTATTTATAAAACTCAATCTTTGTCGTTTTCTTTCATCCAACCGTTTTCCGTTATGGGGCCCACAAATGGCTGCGCCGTCGTACGAATATTCCCCGACAAAAAGAATATTCCACGACCAAACGAATATTCTCCAACAACAATGATTATTTTTTAACCACTTGTTTATTTTGCAAAATTTTCACATTTCACCCATAACCAAAGCATTATATCAAATTAACCGTTATTAATTTAGTATAATGAATAAAGGAAAATTCGATTTTATTTATAATTAGTTGGGGTCTTACAACCTCCCCTCCTTATAAAATTTTATCCTCGAAATTGACGTACGTACCTGGTGTTTCGAACAAGTGAGGGTACCTCGCTTTCATTTCCGATTTCAACTCCCATGTCATTTCCTCAATTGCATGGTTTCTCCATAAAACCTTAACTTGTGGTATAACCTTCGTGCGTAAGACATGCTCTTTCCTATCTAAAATCTCAACAGGTATCTCCTCGTATGTTAAATCTTCAGCTATCTGGTCTGGTTTTAACGCAATAATTTGGTTCGGGTCTTTCATATATTTACGAAGCATAGATACGTGAAAAACATTATGAACACGAGACATGCTTGGAGGTAATGCGAGTTTATAAGCCACATTTCCTATTCGGTCAAGAATCTCAAATGGACCAACAAATCTTGGATTGAGCTTTCCTCTCTTTCCAAATCTTATAACTCCCTTCCATGGAGCAACACGTAACAGTACATGATCCCCAATATTAAATTCTACGTCTTTTCGATGAAGATCAGCATAACTCTTTTGACGATCTTGTGAAGTGTGAATATATTGTCGAATCATTTTAATCTTTTCTGTAGTCATGCGTACTAACTCTGGTCCCAACAACGTTGCTTCTCCCACCTCGTCCCAGCATACTGGAGAACGACACTTTCGTCCATACAACGCCTCAAATGGAGCCATGCCTATACTTGCTTGATAACTGTTGTTGTAGGAGAATTCCACCAGTGGCAAGTACTTATCCCAGCTTCCTTTAAAATCTAGGACACAAAGTATTAATAGATCTTCGAGGGTTTGAATAGTCCTCTCTGATTGTTCGTCCGTTTGAGGATGGTATGCCGAACTGAATCGTAAATCCGTGCCCATAGCTTTCTGCAAGCTAACCCAAAATCGTGAAGTGAATTTTGGGTCACGATCCGAAACTATGGATACTGGTATGCCATGCAATCTCACAATCTCATTCATGTACATGCGAGCAAGACGTTCAAGGGAATAAGTCTCACATATCAGCAAGAAATGGGCAGACTTGGTTAATCTATCAACAATAACCCAAATAGCATTTATGCCTTGAGAAACCGTGGGAAGACCTGTAACGAAATCCATTGTAATGTGTTCCCACTTCCATTTCAGAATCTCAAGTGGTTGCAATGGGCCTTTTGGCATTTGATGCTCCGCCTTTACACGTTGACAAGTTAAACACCTCGAGATAAACTCTGCGATCTCTCTCTTCATATTGTTCCACCAAAATGTATGTCGAATATCATGATACATTTTGGTACTCCCAGGATGGATTGCAAAAGGGGTGTTGTGTGCCTCCATCATGATTCTATGCTTCAAGTTAGAATTATTCGGAACGCAAAGTCTAGAGTTGACTCGAAGTATTCCTTCTTCATCGATTCTTGCTTCTGGAATAGCACCTTCTTGCACTTTCTTCTTCATTTATATCAGCCCCAGGTTTGTAGCTTGAGCAGCTTTAACTTTATCAATTAAAGTCGATTCTACTATTATATTCGCCATCATCATGTGGGTCTCTGGAGTCTTTAATTTTACCTCCATCCTTTGCAAGTCATACAAAATGGGCCTTTGCGTTGACAATATTGAACTCGTACTCGCATATGATCTTCTACTCAATGCGTCAGCTACTACGTTTGCTTCTCCAGGATGATATTGAATAGTGTGATCGTAATCTTTCAACAGCTTAAGCCAACGTCGTTACCGCATGTTGAGTTCTTTTTGGGTGAAGAAATATTTGAGGCTTTTATGGTCCGTATAAATCTCCAATTTCTCCCCGTACAAGTAGTGTCTCCATATCTTCAACGTGAATACGACTGCTGCCAACTCCAAATCATGAGTAGGATAATTCCTCTCATATTCTTTGAGTTGTCGTGAGGCATAGGCTATAACTTTCCCATGTTGCATGAGAACACATCCTAACCCCTTGCCAGAAGCATCGCTGTAGATAACAAATCCATCCGAACCAGATGGTATTGTCAGAACAGGTGCCGAAATGAGTCTCCTCTTGAGCTCTTGGAAGCTCTTCTCGCATTTCTCGCTCTATTCGAATTTTACATCCTTCCGAGTCAGCTGAGTTAACGGAGTAGTGATTCGAGAAAATCCTTCCACGAATCTCCGATAATAACCAGCTAAGCCCAGAAAGCTACGCACTTCGGTCACCGACATTGGCTGCTCCCAACTTTGTATTGCTTAAATCTTCGCCGGGTCCACAGATACTCCATGTTTTGACACCACGTGCCCAAGGAATGCTACTTCCTCAAGCCAGAACTCGCATTTCTTTAGCTTGGCATACAGCTTGTGTTCATGAAGTCTTTGAAATACTAGCTTCAAATGGTGCTCATGATCTTCACGGATTTTGGAATAGATGAGGATGTCATCAATAAAGACAACAACGAATTGATCCAAATATTCCTTGAATACTCGGTTCATCATATCCATGAAGGCAGCAGGGGCATTAGTCAATCTGAAAGACATCACTAAGAATTCATAATGCCCGTACCGAGTTCTGAAGGCAGTCTTTGGAATATCCTCAGTTTTAATCTTCAGCTGATGATATCCAGAACGAAGATCGATCTTTCAAAAGAATTGTTCTCCTTGCAACTGGTCAAACAGGTCATCAATGCGAGGTAGTGGATACCTATTCTTGATTGTGACATGGTTTAATTCTCGGTAGTCAATACAAAGTCGCATACTCTCGTCTTTCTTCTTTACGAATAAAACAGGAGCACCCCATGGAGATGTACTAGGACGAATGAAACCAATGTCTAACAATTCCTGTAGTTGGACTTTTAACTCCTGAAGTTCAATAGGAGCCATTCGATATAGGGTTTTAGAAATGGGTTTTGTACCCGGTTCAAGATCAATAAAGAATTCAACTTCACGTTCCGGGGGTAGACCGGGAAGCTCTTCAGGAAATTCTTTAACAACAGAAATATTATCCAAATCTGACTTGTCTCTGTTCAAATCCATAACATGGGCTAAGAAAGCTTGACATCTGTTTTTCAATAAACGAATAGCTTTGTGGCTTGATATGACAGTGACTGATTTTATTTGAATTCGTATGACAGGTTGGTTAGGAATATGAAAACTAACTACCATACGAAAATAATCAATTTTGGCATGATGAGTGGTTAACCAATCAATTCCTAAAATCACATCAAAAGCAAGTATCTTTAAAGAGATAAGATCAACAGGTAGTGTGATAGTGCCAACTTGTATCATGCAAGATTTATAAAATGTAGATGTAACGAAGGTTTCACCCAATGGAGTTTCAACAGATAAATCAAAATCTAATTTCTCCGGAGTCAAGTTTAAACGTTGAGCACAAGCAGGAGAGATAAAAGAATGGGTAGCACCGGTATCTAGTAAGGTATAAACTTCGCAAGAATTCAAGATTAGCTTACCCGTGATCACTTTGTTTAGATTCCTCACGTTTTGGCCAGTCACGACAAACGCTCTTCCAGGAACCGCTAATTTTGACTTATCCGAGACAACCCTTGGAATCACCACTCCCGCTGAACTTGGTTTCACTATAGTACAATCTCGAGCGATGTGGCCTTCCTTTCCACAGTTGTAACATACCTTGGATTGTTGTGGACATTTTGGGCTGATATGTCCCTCCTTCCCGCATTTGTAACATCTAACTGGTGGTCGTTCTTCTCCCCTAGAATTTGTTGTTAGTGCTGGTGCTGCTGCTGATGTCTTTCTGTAGTTGTTGAATCTTTTCTTTCTAAAATTTCCACTTGAGTCACCTCTTCTATTATCATGGCCACGGTTACCACTTGAGTGGTTACCGCCTTTGTCCGTATTCTTCCTTCCTCGCTAGTTATCATCGTTCTGATGACTGCTGTCACCGATATGACCCTGGTTGTGGTCCCTCGGTTGAGTATACTCCCTATCCCACTCTAATAATTGAGCCCTATTTACAACATCTGAATACAGAGAAAATTTATGAGATATAAGGTATTGACGAATCTCGGGTTTTAGACCTCTCAGAAACATCCGCGTCATACATTCCTCATTCTCCACCAAATGAGGTGCAAACCTGGATAACTCTGCGAACTTTGTCTCGTACTGAGACACCGTCATGTTGTTCTGTTCGAGTCTAATAAACTCTACCTCTTTCATATGACGAATTCTTTCAGGCAAGTACTTGTCATTGAAAAGTTTCTGAAATCTTTCCCAAGACATGTTGAGTGCATCTGGTTGGGTACGCTTCACAGATTCCCACCAGTAATCTGCTTCACCACGAAACATAAAGGTAGCGAATGGAACCTTCTGTTCCTCTGTGCATCCCAAGACATCGAATATCTTGGTAATTTGCTTGACCCATGTTTCTGCCATGATCGGATCCGGTTTTCCCTTAAATTTTGGTGGTCCCAACTCCTTAAACTGCTTGGCTGTGACAGACCGCGCGTTGCCATCATTTCCACCCGTATTTTGTACACGAGTCTCCCTCGTCTGATTTTGCATGAACTGCAAAAAGCTCCTAAACATTCCATCGTTCATCGTTTGCTCGGTAGTGTTGTTTACAGGAGGAATATTGCCTTCCTGTTGTACTTTCTCCTGGTTTGTGACTAAAGGTTGCTCCCGAGTCTCGTACACTCCATTGTTAATGTTCTCAGCAGCCATTCTTAAATACTGCCATAAAACAAGGGTTAATTAAACATATCACATAATATCCCTATATTATGACCAACCAACAAATAAGCTTAGTAGGACACACTAGCAAAGGATTTACTCATCTCTCCCCTCCTAGTTCTATTCTCCGATCTCCGCCAGAGACCATATCCCTAAGCTTTGATACCAACTGTGACGCCCCCAAAACAGGTATACAACACCCATTCTGAGTCGCCAAATACATGGTACATAAAGCAAACTACAACTTCAATAATACAAATGTCGTGTGAAATACGACAATACATACTGTGAGTTTAAATACAAATATTGTCTTCTAGACAATATCCATACGCAAATAAATCCTCATTATAATTATTCAAACACTATTTTACAAAAATAGTGAGGACTGCTAAAACATCTTTCTAGAAACCTCACTCCATACCCCGACTCGATCCTGCTATGTTCTCACCTCCTGAGAAGAAAAATGGAACAAAAAGGAAAATGATGAGCTCAACTAGCCCAGTAAAGAATATTATGACTAAGATAACATACAACAAATTATCGTTAGCCTTCAACAGGGAAAAAAATATGATAGAATACAATAGACAACAAGTTTTAGATTAACAACTACAGCGGAAACAACAATCCATTAGAAGAGTCACGTAGAGGATGAATTCTACTATCTTCTAATATTTAAGAGTCCATCATCAATATTTTATCCCTGTAACAACAATCAATATGAATCTTTAATCATCTTTGAACTACAGGCCAAAGATATTCATTTATATCATCGGTTGGACATGTTCATCTCAACACCTGTTCATCTTTGCACTACGGGCCAAAGATGTTCATCAGTAATCATTAATCTTTGCACTACAGGCCAAAGATATTCAATAGTATCATCATTTAGGACTGAGAACGATGAAAAATATTTTTTAAAGAGACGAATCCAGTGAAACAAAATGACAAGGATTAAGGATTCGTACTTTAGTTTGTCCAAATTCAAAAATACTCCATAATAAACAATTATGAGCCAAACTTCAAGAATGAAGATCAAAACATGGATGCAATCAAAGCTAGTAACCATAATAGATATTTTGAACAAAAAGGAGAATTTTCATTTTTTGGTGAATAGTGCCGTATTCGTGAATAGTGCCGTATAAGTGAATAGTAACCCCGACACCACAAGTTCCAAATTTGATAAAAAGTTCAACCAATATTTTGGCATAATGATATTGAAGAAAATAATATCATTTGCGAAAGAAATAACATCCCTTACCTCAAAATAACCGTACTTCTGACTGAATTTCGGTATAGTGCTGACGGAAACTCGCACCGTATAGCAACACTCAAAGTATACTCACAAGAATACGCTCGATAATATAGAGAGAGAAAGAGAGAAAACTTTGTTTCTGGTGTGATTTTCAATTCTAACTTAGCCATCTATTTATTGGAAAATGCTAGAACGCCAAAAGAGACTAAATTAATAGAATATTAATTTTATTAACCAAACTTCTACACATGGTATCAATGACCAAGATCAGCCCCTAAATGCTAAAATTTCAGCAGCCCACATGTTTAATCCACCAACCAAAAAGTGGGTCCCGCAATTTAATAAAAATTATTTTATTTTTCGAAACTTCAACAATTCATAGAAAATAGCTTGGTTATTAGAAAATTCAAAACTCGCGACTTTCCATAGGAATTTCAATTCTCTACAACTTTGCAGAAGAAAATTTTTCCAAATTCCAAACAGAAATTATCCGAAATCCACAAGCAGGCGATTTTACAGTTTATAATCAATTTTCGGTCAAGAATTGTGTCCACCGACACACAAAACATGTGTTAAACATTTAATGCCACAAAAATACTCTTCCTTCTCATATACTCATTCATTGTAAAAATATCACCGTTAATATATTATTAAAATAATATATTTAAATGAATTATTTTATCAGAAAAAAGATAAAATATTAATTTTTAACAATTGTCACATTAAAAATTTTCTCCATCTATATCCACATAAAATGAATATTTTCTTTATCATAATAATCAATAATTAATTATTCAAAAATAATATTACAGAATCACAGTACTGACAACCAGACCGTTCCCAGGATCGAGGGGGCTTTCCAATAAGGATTTCTCCTTACTGGCGCGCAATTAGGTGACCAAACCTCTCCTTAGACAGAACTTTCTAGACATTGCCAATAATGTTATCTGATAATATTATTCAAATAATATGAATTATTGATCTGATAATGAGAAATACTGTGTAGTGACAATTATTGAAACAATAATAATATAAATATCAATGCAGCAATTATTGAATCAATATAATAAAATAATGAACAGTAACTACTGTAACAATTATTGAGTAGTGCCTTCTTACATACGAATCAATAATTCAACCATACTGTGCAATACCGTGTGCTACTGTACAACCACGCGTATTACTGTATTTTAACCACCAGGTAACCCAATAGTGTTAACGGTAACAATTTACGCCGTTATTTATAAAACTCAATCTTTGTCGTTTTCTTTCATCCAACCGTTTTTCGTTATGGGGCCCACAAATGGCTGCGCCGTCGTACGAATATTCCCCGACAAAAAGAATATTCCACGACCAAACGAATATTCTCCGATAACAATGATTATTTTTTAACCACTTGTTTATTTTGCAAAATTTTCACATTTCACCCATAACCAAAGCATTATATCAAATTAACCGTTATTAATTTAGAATAATGAATAAAGGAAAATTCGATTTTATTTATAATAAGTTGGGGTGTTACAACGTGGGTCCCTAGAGTCTTTAACTCTATCTTCATCATTTGCAAGTTATACGAAATGAGTCTTTGTGTTAGCAACATCGCACTTGTAAACGCATACGATCTTCTACTCAACACGTCAGCTACCACGTTTGCTCTTCCACGATGATATTGAATAGTACGATTGTAATTTTTAATAGCTCGCATCAACGTCTTTGGCGCATGTTACGTTCGTTTTAGTTGAAGAAATATTTTGAGGGTTTAAGAAATGGGTTTTGTACTGTTGTCAATACAAAATTTGATTTCACGCTCTGGGGTAGGCTAAGAAGTCTTCAGGAATACATCAAGAGATTTATTAATGATAGAAATATCATTCAAAACTGTTACTCTCATCCAAGACTTGGATAGTACGTCACATTGATACCAACTGTGACTTCTATCCCTTAACCTAGATAACACCTCACAATGATACCTATCAACTTGTCATCGTCATTCACGATGTCGCCTACAGAAAGTCTGGCTTCGGTGCATTCCATACAAGGAAGTCATCAAGAAAAGGATCGGGGTTCTTTACTTATGGCTTGATATGACAATGATTGAATTTAGTGGTTTGGTTGCTTGAATTCGCATAATAGGTTAGTTAGGAATATGAAAGCTAACAACCTTACAAAAAACTTGATGAGTAGTTAACCAATCGTTTAAAAAAAACCATATCAAAGGCAATTATTTTCAAAGAGATAAGATCGACAGGTAACGTGAAAGTGTCGATTTGAATCAAACAAGATTTATAAATAGTGGAGGTAACGAAGGTTTCTCCCAATGGAGTTTCAATAGATAAATCAAAGTTTAACTTCTCCGGAGTTAAGTACAAACATTGAACACAACTAGGTGAAATAAAAGAGTGAGTAGAACCGGTATCTAACACGGTATAGACTTCGTAAGAGCTTATGATTAACTTACCAGTGATAATTTTATTCAGGTTCCTCGTCACGAGAAAAAAAAACGCTCTCTTAAACTACCGACTTTGGCTTGTCTGGGACATCCTTTGGCATCACTATCCCGGTTGGACTTGACTTCACCATACGACAAAATCGAGCTAGGTGACCTTCTCTTCCGCAATTAAAACACTCTTTGGATTGTTGCGCACAGTTTGGACGGATGTGTCCCTCTTGTCCGCATTTGAAACATACGACCGATGGGCGTTCTTCTTCCTTTGAAACGGGTGTTGGTGCCGACGTCTTCACGTCATTGTTGAACCTTGTCTTCTTAAAATGTCCATTCTTATTATCTTGGCCATGATTACCACCGAAATGGTTACCATTCTTGGCATGATAATATCCCCCACGATGGTTATCGTTGTTCTGATGACTGTTGCCACCGGTATGATTATTATCGTGTTGTTGGTCGTTGCCTTTTGGTTGTGTTGACTCATTATCGCGCTCTAATAACTGAGACCTATTCACAACATCTGAATATAAACAAAGTTTGTGAGAAATGAGGCATTGACGTATATCGGGTTTCAAACCTCGCAAAAACATTCGCGTCATTCGCTCCTCATTATCGACCAAATGGGATGCAAACCGGGATAACTCCGCAAACTTAGCCTCGTACTGCGACACTGTCATATTGTTTTACTCCAGCTTGATGAATTCTACCTCTTTCATGTGACGAATACTTTCAGGAAAATACTTGTCGTTGAATAATTCTTGGAACTTCTCCCAAGACATCTTGAGTGCGTCAGGCTGGGTACGTTTTACAGATTCCCACCAATGATCTCGTTCTTCACGCAACATAAAGGTGGCGAATGGAACCTTTTGCTCCTCTGAGCATTCCAAGACATCAAATATCTTGGTAATCTACTTTATCCATGTCTCCGCATTAAGTGGTTCTGGCTTTCCCAAAAACTCCGGTGGTCCCAGCTCCTTGAACTGCTTAGCGGTGAACAACCGTGGGTTACCATTGTTTCCACTTGCATTATGGACAGGAGCTGCCTTCGCCCGTTGTTGCATGAATTGCTCCTTAAACTGCTTAGCGGTGACCGTCCGAGAGTTATCAGTATTTCTGCCTGCATTTTGGACAAGAACTGCCTTTGCCTGTTGTTGCATGAATTGCATAAAGCCTCTGACCATCCTATCATTCACCATTTTATCGGTGTTATTGTTTTCATGAGGAGTATTGTCCTCTGGTTGCACATTATCCTGATTATTGATCTGTGGAGACTCAACGGTTTCCTGTGCTCCATTGATAATCTCAACATTCTCGGATGCCATTTTCAAACATTGCCACAAAACAAGGGTTAATTAACATATTACATATTATCCCTATACTTTGACCGACCAATTAAATACCAAATAAACTTAGGTAGGTCATACTAGCGAAGGAATTCCCCGTCTCTCTCCTCCTAGTTCTTATCTCACATATTAGCCAGAGATCATATCCCTAAGCTTTGATACCAACTATGACGCCCCCAAAATTAGGTATACATCACCTATCTTGGGTCGTCAGATACATGGTACAAAATTCAAATACAACTTACTAATACAACTGTCGTGTACAATACGACAAAACATAACTGTGAGTTTGAATACAATTATTGTCTACTAGAGATTATACAAACTCAAAAGGAGTCCTCATTACAATTATTAACACACTATTTCACATAATAGTGAGGACTACTAATGCTATGCTCTGGACCGTCACTCCGTTCCCAGACTAGTCCCTGCTATGTTCTCATTTCCTAAAGAGAACAGTGAAAGAAAGGATGAGCTCAACTAGCCCAGTAAGAAATATTATGACTAAGATAATGCAGAATAAATTATCATTAGTCTCCAACAATGTTAAACTGATAAAATATAATAGATATATCAAGTTTAACTGCAGCGGAACAAGCAATCCATTAAAAGAGTCAAGTAAAAAATAAAATCTACTATCTTTTATGATTAAAAAGGTTTTTCATCACTGTTATCGCTGGGACTCAGTTTAATAAATAATCCACATCACCGAATCACTCCTGCACTACGGCCAAGGATATTCTTTAGTATCACGACCACAATTATCCATGCACTACGGGCCAAGAATATTTGTGCATTCATTAATGGTCATGATCATGCCATAAAATAATTCATCTTTGCTCCCTTGGACGAAGAGAATCCATAGTCATAATCATACCAAAAACTGTTCATCAATGTACTACGGGCCAATGAGGACTTTTAATTTTCACATCATTTATAACATTACAGTCATGATTATACCGAATAATCCCTAGTCATAATCATACCAAGTCTATCTATGCACTACAGGCCACAGATGACTTTCAACATAACATAAATATGAGGATGATGACAATGATATAAGAATTCAATTAAACAAGTTCAAGAATTAATTTGTCCAGGAACCAATAACGTCCAAATTGTCAACATGATACTGCTTTATAGAGTAAAATTCAAGAATGCTCAGAAGAATATTTCCACAAAAAAGATACTGGATGAAGCGCAAATATCAATGATATTTCACTAATTTCATGGAGTATAGAAGTCAAAATTTTAATCAACTGAGTATAATACCGAATGGAATAACAAAAGATATCACCATGCATGCGGTACTTTGCATAGACAATTATTTCAACAGAATAATAATAACGAAACCAGGTCAGGTGAAATTCACACCGACAGGATGTTCCAACAGAATAATAAATGCGAAATAATAAACGATGGAACCAAGTCTGGCGTATAGCACAGACAGGATATTCTGACAGAATAATAAAGACAGAATAATAAAAATGGAACCAGGTCCGGCGTATAGCACAGACAGGATATTCCGAAAGAATAATAAAGACAGAATAATAGAAGAATGTCACCAAATATAGGGTAGCCCGCGTATACAGGTTATTCCAACAGAACAATAAAGAAATGGAATAACAGATGTTCTCTTCTTGAATACAAAAGAATAGTATCCTTTACCGTAAAATAATACTTGATATAAGAGTAGTGAAGTAGCAGAAAACTTTTTTTTATCTCTCTATAGTTTCTCTTTCTATAGTTCATTAAATTCGTAAGAAAATAATGAAAGAATGATCTTCTATTTATAGGAAAATGGAATGCATAGTAACTAATCCATGAATGGTCCAGATTGATTTACTTTAATATGACGGTCCATATTTAAAAAAAATCTTTTAAATAAAATATAATATATTCTATTTATATAAAAAGATTTTTACTATACAAACACTATGCGGGCACTATGCAAATACTATACATAATAAAATATAATATATTCTATTTATAGAATAACTTTAATAAAGTATTCTGTTTTATATAAAAAGATTTTACTATGAAAAACACTATGCATAATAGAATATAATATATTCTATTTATAGAATAACTTTAATAAAGTATTCTGTTTTATATAAAAAGATGTTTCTATTTTATTACGTGAATAAAACAAAACTTTTAAATCAAGAATAATTGAATCAAATAATGTGAGATACTATGCAGCAACTATTGTAGCAATAATTGAACAAAACTGAGTGACTTCTCACATAAATATCAATAATCAATACCGTGTGCTACTATGCAACAACGCGTATTACTGTACTTTTACTACAGAGTAGTTCAACAGTATCAACGGTAAAACTTCCGCCGTTATTTTTAATAAAATATTTTATCGTTTTCTCAATCCGACAATTATTCCGTTGTGGGGTCCAACAATGATTGTTCCGTCGTACGAATATTTCCTGTTTAAAACGAATATTCCCCGACCAATCGAATATAATATGACAACTTGCATACTTTGCAAAATTTATAAGAATTTACCCACAACTATAACATTATCTCAAATTCACACCATAACATAAAAAAAATTATTTCGAGAAAATTAATTCTGTATTCATAAAATCTGGAGTTTCACAATCTCCCCTCCTTATGGAATTTTGCCCTCGAAATTTACGTACGTACCTGGTATGTCGAACAGGTGAGGATATCTTGACTTCATTTCAAATTCTAACTCTTGAGGTATAACCCTTAAGTGTTGGATACGATTCTTCTTATCCAAGATTTTAACACGAGATCACAATAATTTTGACAACAAGGAATAATCCCGAGAGGCAATACCAAATTTCTAAACGAATAACAAAACGAACAAATTATATTTAAAAGAGTCTCGCTGAAAAAAATTACGGAATCCGTACCTTAAATTAATACCAAAATAATTCGCCGAATCCAAATATCACCCGCTAAACTCCCCCAATCCGATCTAATTATCAAAATAAAATATAAAGTATATAATTAAATTACGAACTCATACAAATTATATTTTTATAAATTTAATAATTTTAATATATATATATATATATATATATATATATATATTCAATTTGTACTCAAAAGATGTATTTTAATTTATAATAACAATATCATTATAATATATTATATAAAAAAAGGAGTCAACCGCTGCATATTATATATATAGGTTGTAACAGGTTATATATATATATATATAAAAAAATTTAACAGAACGAATAAATATATATATATATATATAGCATCTCAGGGCAGGTATACATATATATATATAGTAACGAATCTGCAGCACGTTTTTTTTGTCTCTCTCTATATATATATATAACGCAAATCGTATATATTCGCTGGTAAATCATACCCCAAATGTAAATTAAAGTTTCATTAACAAAGTCAACTAATTAAATGACATAATAAAATTTTAAAATAGATTGTAATTACAGTAGCAAAATATTTGTTTTGTATTCAAAAATAGTCCAACAATTACCTTTGAGAAGAAGAATATGGTGAATAAAGTTCAAGGGTCTTGCTCTCAAACCCTTTTGTAATCCCAGTCACGTTCCCTCGTTCCTTCTTGCGCCTCCTTTTTCTTTCGTTATATTCTCACAACTCCTTATAATACGTAATAAGGTATGACTAGGTTTTAGCGATATAATTATTAATACTTCTAATTTGATTAGGAATTAAAATTAGACAAATATAGTTTATACCCAATTAATTTAAAAGCCCAAATTAATTAATTACAATTTGACCCAAACATAAGGAAAGCCCAAATAAATATTTTAAAGCTTACTTAATTATTCTTTTAGTATTTTATTGGGTATTACATCACCTTCCCCTTAAAAAGGATTCCGTCCCCGAAATCAAAAGAACAGAGCGTACCTAGTTTTCAAAAAGATGTGGATATTCTGCTCGACTAGACTCCTCCACATCCCAAGTAGCTTCCCGCTCCGAATGGTTTTTCCACATGACTTTAACAAAAGAAATTGTCTTCCTCCTCATAATCCGTTCTTGACGATCTAGAATCGCCTCGGCTTCTTCCTCACAAGTAAGATCTTCTTGAATTTTATGTAACGGGTATTGCACAACATGAAGCGGATGATAGTTATATTTCCTTAACACTGAAATATGAAAGACATTATGTACATGAGATAACTGTGGAGGCAAAGCCACCCGATATGCCACTTCTCCAACTCTCTCAAGGACTTCAAAAGGGCCAATGAAACGCGGACTAAGCTTCCCTTTCAAACCAAACCTTCGAACACTGCTACCTTTTCCATAGTAATCCTAACCAAATCGGGTCCTTCTATTATCCTTTCACCAACCTCATCCCAACAAGTTGGAGCTCGACACTTCTTACCATATAATGCTTCAAAAGGGGCCATACCAATACTAGCTTGCCAACTATTATTATATGCGAACTCCACCAAACTCAAATACTCATCCCAGTTTCCTGTCCACTCTAAAGCACAAGATCGCAACATGTCTTCTAATGTCTGAATAGTTCTTTCTGATTGTCCATCTGTCTGTGGGTGAAAAGATGTACTATAGTTGAGTCGCGATCCCCAAGCTCGTTGAAACCCTTTCCAAAATCGAGAAGTAAACCGCGGATCCCGATCCGAAACAATAGAAACTGGAGTCCCATGAAGCCTAACAATCTCACGTTGAAAAATATCTGCTAACTTATTTACCAAAAAATCTTCGCGAATAGAAAGAAAATGAGCCAATTTAGTCAAACGATCCACTACCACCCAAATAGCATCATTCTTTTTAAGGGACCTCGGTAATCCAATCACGAAGTCCATCGAAATGTCATCCCATTTCCATACAGGAATCTCTAACTGTTGAAACAAACCACCAGGCCGCTGATGCTCAATTTTCACTTGCTGAAAAGTAAGACATTTACTCACAAATTCAGCTACATCCCTTTTCATTCCACTCCACCAAAAATTCTCCTTCAGATCTTTATACATCTTTGTAGACCCCGGATGAATAGAAAATGGCGAACTATGAGCTTCAGTCAACACTGCCTCACGAATCATTGGATCCATTGGAACACATAACCGTTTACCGAACCATATTACACCTTGTTCATCAATACGAAACTCTGGTTGCCTACCTTCATTCATATTCTGCGCTACAGTCCATAACTCACCATCCTCCTTTTGAGCTTCTTTGATACGCAAAATAAGAGAAGGTTTCACCCTCATACCTGCTACCAACCCATCAGAACCTCTAGCATATAGCTCTAAACCCACACGCTCCATATCCGAGATAATTTGAGGTTGTGTAACCAAGGCAGCTACACTCCCTGGACTCTTCCGGGTAAGAACATCTGCAACCACGTTAGCCTTACCGGGGTGATACTGAATCCTGGCATCATAATCCTTGAGAAGCTCCAACCAACGCCTCTGTCTCATGTTAAGCTCCTTCTGAGTAAAAATATATTTAAGGCTCTTGTGGTCGGTGAAAATGTCACAAGTCTCTCCATATAAATAGTGCCTCAAAATCTTTAGGGCAAAAATGACTGCTGCTAACTCCAAGTCGTGGGTAGGATAATTCACCTCATAAGGTTGAAGTTGTCTGGAAGCATAAGCAATTACCTTACCATGCTGCATCAAAACACACCCTAATCCTTTCTTTGAAGCACCAGTGTAAATTTGATAACCTCCTGTCCCCGACGATAATGTAAGCACTAGAGCCGACACAAGCCTCTTCTTAAGCTCCTCAAAACTTTTCTCACGTTCCTCATTCCACACAAACTTTATTCCCTTCTTCATCAATTGAGTTAACGGCAAAGCTAACAAAGAGAACCCTTCCACAAATTGCCTGTAGTACACTGCCAAACCCAAGAAACTCCTTATTTCAGTTACCGTGGTAGGTCTTGGCCAATTAGTGATAGCCTCAACCTTAGCAGGATCCACCTTAATACATTCAGCAGACACGACATGTCCCAAAAATGCTACCTGTTCTAACCAAAACTTATTCTTTTGCAGAACCCCCAAAACAGTACGAAGATGCTCTTCATGCTCCTCCTTAGACTTGGAATACACCAAAATGTCATCAATGAAGACAATGACAAATTGGTCCAAATACTCACTAAAAACCCGATTCATCATACCCATAAACACTGCCGGAGAATTAGTAAGGCCAAAAGACATCACTAAAAACTCATAGTGCCCATACCGAGTACGAAAAGCTATTTTTGGAATGTCATCTTCCCTCACCCTCAACTGATGGTACCCCGACCTCAAATCTACCTTTGAGAAGAACTTTGCCCCTTGGAGCTGATCGAAAAGGTCATCTATCCGAGGCAATGGATATCTTTTCCTGATAGTGATCCGATTTAGCTCCCTATAATCTATACATAATCTCATAGATCTGTCCTTCTTCTTCACAAACAACACTGGAGCACCCCATGGCGATACACTCGGTCTAATGAATCCACGATCTAACAACTCCTGCAATTGTTCATTTAACTCCTGTAACTCTAACGGAGCCATTCTATAGGGTGCCTTAGAGATAGGTTCCGCTCCAGGAATGAGCTCAATAGCAAACTCAACTTCCCTTAGCGGTGGCAATCCTAGCAGATCCTTAGGGAATACCTCAGGAAATTCTCGCATAACTGGATAGTCATCAAGTTGGGGCTCATCCCTCGAGGTATCCTTCACATAAGCCAAATAACAGTCATGTCCCTTAGAAATCATTTTGCTCGCCTTCAAAGCTGAGATCAACTTTACAACACCATTCGGCTTGGAACATTGAAACTCGAATTCTGGAGCCTCTAAGGTTCCAAAAATAACCTTTCTCGCCTGACAATCAATAGTGGCTCGATGCTTAATCAGCCAATCCATACCCAATATGATATCGAAATCATGCATCACCATCGGAAGTAAGTTAGCTGCGTACACCCTCCTCCCTAACTTCAAAGGACACTCACGAAAGTACTCAGAAATAATCACAGAATTCCCCATCGGGGTAGAAATAGACAAATGAGGATCTAATATATGAGAAGACACACCAAGATGACGAACAAATGAAAGTGCGACAATAGAGTGGGTAGATCCAGTGTCAAACAAAACTGATGCCACACGATTTCTTACAAAAAGGATGCCTGAAATAGTACCTGGTGCTTGGGCCGCCTGATTAGCTGTCAATGCAAATACTCTCCCACCGGTGTTGCGCTAACCGCCATTACCAGCATTACCGCCTCCCCCATTACCACGCTGAACTGTGCAGTCCCTTGCTCTATGTCCCATCTATCCACATAAGAAACAAGCCCCTGTATTTCTATAGCACGCCCTACCAGCATGATACCCACCACAAGTAGCACATGGAGCAGGTGGAAGTGGCAAAAGGTTCGGATTTCCCCCACCTGCCGGTCCTAGATACCGCCCCTGAATTTGACCCTGTTGGCGATGCTGACCCTGATTCTGATTTTGCTGGAAGCCCCTGTTCTGTTGAAATACCCTATTTTGATACTGCCCTCCAGCTTGCCACTGACCTTGCTGCTGACCTCCACGACCACCCTGCTGCAGTGGGTAAGCAAAATCCCTTCTGGGATTAAATCGCTGACCCGATGGAGGCTCATTCCAATGATTTTGCCTTCTGTTCTGATTTCTGCCAAACTGCCCCATTTCTTGCCCTTGCTGGTCATCTCTATCTCTCTTTCGACTCCCTTCTGATTTTGAAGCTCGAAAGTCTTTGTGCCCCATTTCCACACTCTTAGCTGCATTAGCCACCTGTGATACATCTGTAAATATGGTGTGGATGATCGATCTCCTATACTCGTATTTCAAGGCCCATTTAAACTTTTCTGCCTGCTGTGCAGCTGTCCCAGCTATTGAACCCGCAAAACCAGCCAATCTCGTAAACCTCGCTATGAAATCAGTAATAGTCTCATCATCCTTCTGCCGAATGGACACAAATTCCCTAATGTATGCATCCCTATCAGCATTTGGGAAATACTGCTGATAGAAAAGGTCACAAAAACTGCTCCATATGAGTCCATCAATAAATCCATCTCCCTGTGTAGCCTTCAACGATTTCCACCATCGCTGAGCATCATCCTCTAGCTTATAAACTGTTAACCTCACCTTCTGATTTTCTGAACATCCAATAACATCAAAAATCTTCTCCAAATGAGCGATCCAGTTCTCCGCATCAATTGGAGTCGGAGCAAAACGAAAAGAATTGGGCTTTTGCTTAATGAATCTCTCCAATAACACATACAACGGCTGCACTTGTTGACCCACTTGATCCTCGGGAGGAACATTTTGCTCATGCTGTGGTATATCTGCATCATCCCCCATGCCATTTGCATGCTGATTTCCATGCATCTGCGGAATACCCTGCATAGCCTGTGCCACGGCCTGCGTAACTGCCTCATTCACCATTGCTGCCACCATAGCCGGGGTTATTGTCGCATTACCCTGATTTCCATCATTTCCACCCTGGTTAACAGCCTCAACCTAGGGCTGCCTCTGACCCCTCCTACCTTTATTACCCTGCCTCCCAGCAATTCTCGAAGACTTACGAGCCATCTATGATACAAATCAACAAATAAGAACAAACAGATCAAAACAAATAATCAAGGCCAAATTTGTGCAGAACGAAAATCAAACGTAATACAAATCTTATAACTACCCAGTGGTCTACCCATAACTCACAGGTCAAGTCTAAAAGGCAATCTACAAGATCATAACCTAAGCTCTGATACCAACTCTGTAACACCCCTTTCCCAAAAGGAAAAAGGGATGTCACGCACAAACATAATAAATACAAATCTCTAATAAACCTCAAAATATCTCCAATAAAATTTAATACCAAATGTCACATACTCAAATTTAAATAGAATGAACTCCACATTTACATAGTCTCTACTAAGAATAAATAAATATCAAAATAGACCCCAAAACATCCAGTTACAAAATCTTAGGATAACCAAGTCTAATAATAATCTCAAAAGCTAATCTACTCATTTGGATCAAAGGTAGCTCTCATCCCACAAATCCTGATCACCCCTGATTACCTGCCAAAAAAAGAACACAGCGTGAGCTAATTGCCCAGTACGGATACGAAGATGAATAAATACATCACAATAAATAATGAATCTAAAAGAATTTAATGAATGAATACATGTGAACTATAAACGACTGACGAATAGATCAAAATTTGAGAGTCCATTAACAAATGACTAACATTGCCAATCGAATAATTATAGCCAAAAGAATTCCAAATAAATAAGGCTGAATCAAATTGTTGTAAGATAATAATTTCATACTGAGCTCAAATACAAATAGCCAAAGGCTAACAAAATACATCAGTATCATGATGTATACAAATCAAATCGGATAGTACGCACGACACATACGTCACTAATCCGCCAAATAAATCAAATCAAATCAAATCAAATATTGGGTCGACCCATATGTATCCTGAACAAATATATCAAATGGCCAAAGCTCATACCCAGAGCATACGAAAGGATACGCCACCGCCACGGAAGGTGTCATACCCTTGTGTCAATAGGACATGCCTGTGGTACCCCCACAGGTGGTTAGCTCAAGTATACCCTAAGGATCAAACTACAAAATGTAAGCCAAAAGGGGTTCAAATCACAAGGCTTACATGACCATATTCAAATGAAATAGAATTATCAAAAACAAACATACCCAATTATTACAAGATATCAATGATCAAAACAACTTCGAGTGTGAACGAAAATATACGAACAATGGTACAAACGAATAAAGTCTCCAAAACATATTGACACGATTAACTAGTTCAAAGAGTACAAATACGAATTCAAATATCAACGCCAAAACGAAACTATCTCAATAATTTTGACAACACGGAATAATCCCGAGAGGCAATACCAAATTTCTAAACGAATAACAAAACGAACGAATTATATGTAAAAGAGTCTCGCTGAAAAAAAAGTACGGAATCCGTACCTTAAAATAATAACAAAATAATTCGCCGAATCCAAATATCACCCGCTAAACTCCCCCAATCCGATCTAATTATCAATATAAAATATAAAACATATAATTTAATTACGAACTCATACAAATTATATTTTTACAAATTTAATAATTTTAATATATATATTCAATTTGTACTCAAAAGATGTATTTTAATTTATAATAACGATATCATTATAATATATTATATAAAAAAAGGAGTCAACCGCTGCATATTATATATATAGGTTGTAACAGGTTATATATATATATATAAAAAAAATTAACAGAACGAATGAATATATATATATATAGCATCTCAGGGCAGGTATACATATATATATATATAGTAACGAATCTGCAGCACGTTTTTTTTTGTCTCTATATATATAACGCAAATTGTATATATTCGCTGGTAAATCATACCCCAAATGTAAATTAAAATTTCATTAACAAAGTCAACTAATCAAATGACATAATAAAATTTTAAAATAGATTGTAATTACAATAGCAAAATATTTGTTTTGTATTCAAAAATAGTCCAATAATTACCTTTGAGAAGAAGAATATGGTGAATAAAGTTCAAGGGTCTTGCTCTCAAACCCTTTTGTAATCCCAGTCACGTTCCCTCGTTCCTTCTTGCGCCTCCTTTTTCTTTCGTTATATTCTCACAACTCCTTATACGTAATAAGGTATGACTAGGTTTTAGCGATATAATTATTAATACTTCTAATTTGATTAGGAATTAAAATTAGACAAATATAGTTTATACCCAATTAATTTAAAAGCCCAAATTAATTAATTACAATTTGACCCAAACATAAGGAAAGCCCAAATAAATATTTTAAAGCTTACTTAATTATTCTTTTAGTATTTTATTGGGTATTACATCACCTTCCCATTAAAAAGGATTCCGTCCCCGGAATCAAAAGAACAGAGCGTACATAGTTTTCAAAAAGTTGTGGATATTCTGCTCGAATAGACTCCTCCACCTCCCAAGTAGCTTCCCGCTCCGAATGGTTTTTCCACAAGACTTTAACAAAAGAAATTGTCTTCCTCCTCATAATCCGTTCTTGACGATCTAGAATCGCCTCGGCTTCTTCCTCACAAGTAAGATCTTCTTGAATTTTATGTAACGGGTATTGCACAACATGAAGCGGATGATAGTTATATTTCCTTAACACTGAAACATGAAAGACATTATGTACATGAGATAACTGTGGAGGCAAAGCCACCCGATATGCCACTTCTCCAACTCTCTCAAGGACTTCAAAAGGGCCAATGAAACGCGGACTAAGCTTCCCTTTCAAACCAAACCTTTGAACACCTTTCCATGGAGAAACTTTCCAAAACACGTGTTCACTATGTGTGAATTCAAGAGCCCTTCTATGAATATCAGCATAACTCTTCTGCCGCGATCTAGCTTCTTTCAATTTTTCTTTAGCCACTGCTACCTTTTCCGTAGTAATCCTAACCAAATCGGGTCCTTCTATTATCCTTTCACCAACCTCATCCCAACAAGTTGGAGCTCGACACTTCTTACCATATAATGCTTCAAAAGGGGCCATACCAATACTAGCTTACCAACTATTATTATATGCGAACTCCACCAAACTCAAATAATCATCCCAGTTTCCTGTCCACTCTAAAGCACAAGATCGCAACATGTCTTCTAATGTCTGAATAGTTCTTTCTGATTGTCCATCTGTCTGCGGGTGAAAAGCTGTACTATAGTTGAGTCGCGATCCCCAAGCTCGTTGAAACCTTTTCCAAAATCGAGAAGTAAACCGCGGATCCCGATCCGAAACAATAGAAACTGGAGTCCCATGAAGCCTAACAATCTCACGTTGAAAAATATCTGCTAACTTATTTACCGAAAAATCTTCGCGAATAGAAAGAAAATGAGTCGATTTAGTCAAACGATCCACTACCACCCAAATAGCATCATTCTTTTTAAGGGTCCTCGGTAATCCAATCACGAAGTCCATCGAAATTTCATCCCATTTCCACACAGGAATCTCTAACTGTTGCAACAAACCACCAAGCCGCTGATGCTCAATTTTCACTTGTTGAAAAGTAAGACATTTACTCACAAATTCAGCTACATCCCTTTTCATTCCACTCCACCAAAAAATTCTCCTTCAGATCCTTATACATCTTTGTAGACCCCGGATGAATAGAAAATGGCGAACTATGAGCTTCAGTCAACACTGCCTCACGAATCATTGGATCCATTGGAACACATAACCGTTTACCGAACCATATTACACCTTGTTCATCAATACGAAACTCTGGTTGCCTACCCTCATTCATATTCTGCGCTACAGTCCATAACTCACCATCCTCCTTTTGGGATTCTTTGATACGCAAAATAAGAGAAGGTTCCACCCTCATACCTGCTACCAACCCATCAGAACCTCTAGCATATAGCTCCAAACCCACACGCTCCATATCCGAGATAATTTGAGGTTGTGTAACCAAGGCAGCTACACTCCCTGTACTCTTCCGGCTAAGAGCATCTGCAACCACGTTAGCCTTACCGGGGTGATACTGAATCCTGGTATCATAATCCTTGAGAAGCTCTAACCAACGCCTCTGTCTCATATTAAGCTCCTTCTGAGTAAAAATATATTTAAGGCTCTTGTGGTTGGTGAAAATGTCACAAGTCTCTCCATATAAATAGTGCCTCCAAATCTTTAGGGCAAAAATGACTGCTGCTAACTCCAAGTCGTGGGTAGGATAATTCACCTCATAATGTTTAAGTTGTCTGGAAGCATAAGCAATTACCTTACCATGCTGCATCAAAACACACCCTAATCCTTTCTTGGAAGTATCACTGTAAATTTGATAACCTCCTGTCCCCGACGGTAATGTAAGCACTAGAGCCGACACAAGCCTCTTCTTAAGCTCCTCAAAACTTTTCTCACGTTCCTCATTCCACACAAAATTTATTCCCTTCTTCATCAACTGAGTTAACGGCAAAGCTAACAAAGAGAACCCTTCCACAAATCGCCTGTAGTACCCTGCCAAACCCAAGAGACTCCTTATTTCAGTTACCGTGGTAGGTCTTGGCCAATTAGTGATAGCCTCAACCTTCGCAGGATCCACCTTAATACCTTCAGCAGACACGACATGTCCCAAAAATGCTACCTGTTCTAACCAAAACTCGCATTTGAAGAACTTAGCATACAACTTATTCTTTTGCAGAACCCCCAAAACAGTACGAAGATGCTCTTCATGCTCCTCCTTAGACTTGGAATACACCAAAATGTCATCAATGAAGACAATGACAAATTAGTCCAAATACTCACTAAAAACCCGATTCATCATACCCATAAACACTGCCGGAGAATTAGTAAGCCCAAAAGACATCACTAAAAACTCATAGTGCCCATACCGAGTATGAAAAGCTATTTTTGGAATGTCATCTTCCCTCACCCTCAACTGATGGTACCCCGACCTCAAATCTACCTTTGAGAAGAACTTTGCCCCTTCGAGCTGATCGAAAAGGTCATCTATCCATGGAAATGGATATCTGTTCTTGATAGTGATCCGATTTAGCTCCCTATAATCTATACATAATCTCATAGATCTGTCCTTCTTCTTCACAAACAACACTGGAGCACCACATGGCGATACACTCGGTCTAATGAATCCACGATCTAACAACTCCTGCAATTGTTCCTTTAACTCCTGTAACTCTAACAGAGCCATTCTATAGGGTTCCTTAGAGATAGGTTTCGCTCCAGGAATGAGCTCAATAGCAAACTCAACTTCCCATAGCGGTGGCAATCCTAGCAGATCCTTAGGGAATACCTCAGGAAATTCTCGCACAACTGGATAGTCATCAAGTTGGGGCTCATCCCTCGAGGTATCCTTCACATAAGCCAAATAACAGTCATGTCCCTTAGAAATCATTTTGCTCGCCTTCAAAGCTGAGATCAACTTTACAACACCATTCGGCTTGGAACATTGAAACTCGAATTCTGGAGCCTCTAAGGTTCCAAAAATAACCTTTCTCGCCTGACAATCAATAGTGGCTCGATGCTTAATCAGCCAATCCATACCCAATATGATATCGAAATCATGCATCACCATCGAAAGTAAGTTACCTGCGTACACCCTTCTCCCTAACTTCAAAGGACACTCACGAAAGTACTCAGAAATAATCACAGAATTCCCCATCGGGGTAGCAATAGACAAATAAGGATCTAATATATGAGAAGACACACCAAGATGAAGAACAAATGAAAGTGCGACAATAGAGTGGATAAATCCAGTGTCAAACAAAATTGATGCCTCACGATTTTCTACAAAAAGGATGCCTGAAATAGTACCTGGTGCTTGGGCCACCTGATTAGCTGTCAATGCAAATACTCTCCCACCGGTGTTGCGCTGACTGCCATTACCAGCATTACCGCCTCCCCCATTACCACGCTGAACTGTTTAGTCCCTTGCTCTATATCTCATCTTTCCATATAAGAAACAAGCCCCTGTATTTCTATAGCACGCCCTACTAGCATGATACCCACCACAAGTAGCACATGGAGCAGGTGGAAGTGGCAAAAGGTTCGGATTGCCCCCACCTGCCGGTCCCAGATACCGCCCCTGAATTTGACCCTGTTGGCGATGCTGACCCTGATTCTGATTTTGCTGGAAGCCCCTGTTCTGTTGAAATACCCTATTTTGATACTGACCTTGCTGCTGACCTCCACGACCACCCTGCTGCAGTGGGTAAGCAAAATCCCTTATGGGATTAAATCGCTGACCCGATGGAGGCTCATTCCAATGATTTTGCCTTCTGTTCTGATTTCTTCCAAACTTCCCCATTCCTTACCCTTGCTGGTCATCTCTATCTCTCTTTCGACTCCCTTCTGATTTTGAAGCTCGAAAGTCTTTGTGCTCAATTTCCACACTCTTAGCTGCATTAGCCACCTGTGATACATCTGTAAATATGGTGTGGATGATCGATCTCCTATACTCGTATTTCAAGGCCCATTTAAACTTTTCTGCCTGCTGTGCAGCTGTCCCAGCTATTGAACCAGCCAATCTCGTAAACCTCGCTATGAAATCAGTAATAGTCTCATCATCCTTCTGTCGAATGGACACAAATTCCCTGATGTGTGCATCCCTATCAGCATTTGGGAAATACTGCTGATAGAAAAGGTCACAAAAACTGCTCCATATGAGTCCATCCATAAATTCATCTCCCTGTGTAGCCTTCAACGATTTCCACCATCGTTGAGCATCATCCTCTAGCTTATAAACTGTTAACCTCACCTTCTGATTTTATGAACATCCAATAACATCAAAAATATTCTCCAAATGAGCAATCCAGTTCTCCGCATCAATTGGAGTCGGAGCAAAACGAAAAGAATTGGGCTTTTGCTTAATGAATCTCTCCAATAACATATACAACGGCTGCACTTGTTGACCCACTTGATCCTCGGAGGAACATTCTGCTCATGCTGTGGTATATCTGCATCATCCCCCATGCCATTTGCATGCTGATTTCCATGCATCTGCGGAATACCCTGCATAGCCTGTGCCACGGCCTGCGTAACTGCCTCATTCACCATTGCTGCCACCATAGCCGAGGTTATTGTCGCATTACCCTGATTTCCATCATTTACACCCTGGTTAACAGCCTAAACCTGGGGCTGCCTCTGACCCCTCCGACCGTTATTACCCTGCCTCCCAACAATTCTCGAAGACTTACTAGCCATCTATGATACAAATCAACAAATAAGAACAAACAGATCAAAATAAATAATCAAGGCCAAATTTGTGCAGAACGAAAATCAAACGTAATACAAATCTTATAACTACCTAGTGGTCTACCCATAACTCACAGGTCAAGCCTAAAAGGCAATCTACAAGATCATAACCTAAGCTCTGATACCAACTCTGTAACACCCCCTTTCCCAAAAGGAAAAAGGGATGTCACGCACAAACATAATAAATACAAATCTCTAATAAACCTCAAAATATCTCCAATAAAATTTAATACCAAATGTCACATACTCCAATTTAAATAGAATGAACCCCACATTTACATAGTCTCTACTAAGAATAAATAAATATCAAAATAGACCCCAAAACATCCAGTTACAAAATCTTAGGAAAACCAAGTCTAATAATAATCTCAAAAGTTAATCTACTCATTTGGATCAAAGGTAGCTCTCATCCCACAAATCCTGATCACCAATGATTACCTGCCAAAAAAAGAACACAGCGTGAGCCAATTGCCCAGTACGGATACGAAGATGAATAAATACATCACAATAAATAATGAATCTAAAAGAATTTAATGAATGAACATATGTGAACTATAAATGACTGACGAATAGATCAAAATTTGAGAGTCCATTAACAAATGACTAACATTGTCAATCGAATAATTATAGCCAAAAGAATTCCAAATAAATAAGGCTGAATCAAATTGTTGTAAGATAGCAATTTCATACCGAGCTCAAATACAAATAGCCAAATGCTAACAAAATACATCAGTATCATGATGTATACAAATCAAATCGGATAGTACGCACGACACATACGTCAATAATCGGCCAAATAAATCAAATTAAATCAAATCAAATATTGGGTCGACCCATACGTATCCTGAACAAATATATCAAATGGCCAAAGCTCATACCTAGAGCATACAAAAGGATACGCCGTGGACTGATTACACCGCCACGGAAGGTGTCATGCCCTTGTGTCAAGAGGACATGCCTGTGGTACCCCCACAGGTGGTTAGCTCAAGTATACCCTAAGGATCAAACTATAAAATGTAAGCCAAAAGGGGTTCAAATCACAAGGCTTACATGACCATATTCAAATGAAATCGAATTATAAAAAACAAACATACCCAATTATTACAAGATATCAATGATCAAAATAACTCCGAGTGTGAACAAAAATATACGAACAATGGTACAAACGAATAAAGTCTCCAAAACATATTGACACGATTAACTAGTTCAAAGAGTACAAATACGAATTCAAATATCAACGCCAAAACGAAACTATCTCAATAATTTTGACAACAAGGAATAATCCCGAGAGGCAATACCAAATTTCTAAACGAATAACAAAACGAACGAATTATATTTAAAAGAGTCTCGCTGAAAAAAAAGTACGGAATCCGTACCTTAAAATAATAACAAAATAATTCGCCGAATCCAAATATCACCCGCTAAACTCCCCCAATCCGATCTAATTATCAAAATAAAATATAAAGTATATAATTAAATTACGAACTCATACAAATTATATTTTTACAAATTTAATAATTTTGATATATATATATTCAATTTGTACTCAAAAGATGTATTTTAATTTATAATAACAATATCATTATAATATATTATATAAAAAAAGGAGTCAACCGCTGCATATTATATATATAGGTTGTAACAGGTTATATATATATATTAAAAAAAATTAACAGAACGAATGAATATATATATATAGCATCTCAGGGCAGGTATACATACATATATATATATAGTAACGAATCTGCAGCACGCTTTTTTTGTCTCTATATATATATAACGCAAATTGTATATATTCGCTAGTAAATCATACCCCAAATGTAAATTAAAATTTCATTAACAAAGTCAACTAATCAAATGGCATAATAAAATTTTAAAATAGATTGTAATTACAGTAGCAAAATATTTGTTTTGTATTCAAAAATAGTCCAACAATTACCTTTGAGAAGAAGAATATGGTGAATAAAGTTCAAGGGTCTTGCTCTCAAACCCTTTTGTAATCCCAGTCACGTTCCCTCGTTCCTTCTTGCGCCTCCTTTTTCTTTCGTTATATTCTTACAACTCCTTATACGTAATAAGGTATGACTAGGTTTTAGCGATATAATTATTAATACTTCTAATTTGATTAGGAATTAAAATTAGACAAATATAGTTTATACCCAATTAATTTAAAAGCCCAAATTAATTAATTACAATTTGACCCAAACATAAGGAAAGCCCAAATAAATATTTTAAAGCTTACTTAATTATTCTTTTAGTATTTTATTAGGTATTACATAAACTGTGAGTTTGAATTCAAATATTATCTACTAGAGATTATACAAACTCAAAAGGAGTCCTCATTACAATTATTATCACACTATTTCACAGAATATTGAGGACTACTAATGTTATCCTCTGGACCATCACTCCGTTCCCCGACTCGTCCCAGCTATATTCTCATTTCCTGAAGAGAACAGTGAAAGAAAGGGTGAGCTCAACTAACCCAGTAAGAAATATTATGACTAAGATAATGCAGAATAAATTATCATTAGTCTCCAATAATGTTAAACTGATAAAATATAATAGACATCAAGTTTAACTGCAGCGGAACAAGTAATTCATTAAAAGAGTCAAGTATAAAATAAAGTCTACTATCTTTTATGATTTAAAAGGTTTTTCATCACTGTTATCGCTGAGACTCAACTTAAAAAAATATTCCACATCATTGAATCACCCCTGCACTACGGCCAAGGATATTCTTTAGTATCACGACCACAATTATCCATGCACTACGGGCCAAGAATATTTGTGTATTCATTAATGGTTATGATCATGCCAACAACTGTCCATCAATGCACTACGGGCCAATGAGGACTTTTACCACATCATTTGTAATATTACGGTCATGATTACACCGAATAATCCCTGGTCATAATCATACCAAGTCCATCTATGCACTACAGGCCACATATGACTTTCAAAAAAAATATAAATATGAGGATGATGACAATGATATAAGAATTCAATAAAACAAGTTCAAGAATTAATTTATCCGGAAACTAATAATGTCCAAATTGTCAATATGATACTGCTTTGTAGAGTAAAATTCAAGAATGCTCAGAAGAATATTTCTATGAAAAGATACTGGGTGAAGCGCAAATATCAAGAATATTCCACTAATTTCATGGAGTATAGAAGTCTAAACTTTAACCAACTGAGTATAATAGAGAATGGAATAACAACAGAAATCACCATACATGCGGTACATTGCATAGACAGGTTATTCCAACAGAATAATAATAACGGAGCCAGGTCAGGCAAAATTCGCACCGACAAGAAGTTCCAACAGAATAATAAAGAATGGAATAACAACAGAAATCACCATGTATGCGGTACTTCGCATAGACAGGTTATTCCAACAGAATACTAATAAGGACGAAATCAGGTCCGACGTAAAACACACAGACATGATATTCCAACAGAATAATAATAAAGACGGAACCAGGTCCGGCGTAAAACGCACAGACAGGATATTCCAACAGAATAATAAAGGTGGAATCAGGTCCGACGTAAAACGCACAGACAAGATATTCCAACAGAATAATAAAGACGGAATAATAGAAGAATGTCACCAAGTATAGGGTAGACCGCGTATACAGGTTATTCCAACAGAATAATAAAAAATGGAATAACAACAGTTCTCTTCATGAATAAGAAAGATTAACACCCCTTACCGTAAAAGAACTGAATATAAGAGTAGTTAAGCAGCAGAAAACTTTTCTTCTTTCTCTCTATAATTTTATCTCTATAGAGTTTCAGTGAATTCGTAAGAAATAATAAAGTAATGAGCTTCTATTTATAGGAGAATGGAAGAGCACTGTTCATGGATGAAATAATTTTGCAAATATACGTATCAAGGTTTTGATATCACCAATGCAAAAATTCAATCAACTAACCGATAAGATTACAACAAAAAATTAAAATATAATACATATATATAAACACATGTTTTCAACTTATATATATCAATATTATATATATACCACTTAATTTTTCTCCCCCATAACCAACATCAATCCCCCACCCACCCAATAATCAAACTCAGTACACTCTTACACATCACTATCACACTACCACTTTTCCACCATTTTTCACTCACACACACATCACACACCTATCACTTTCATAAATCACTTTCTACCACCATATACTCAATACATACATATACCTCCATACTTATACTCTTCTATTTTCAAAATCATTTTTCCAACACATATGGGCCCCACATGTGGGCCCCACCTTTAAATATTTTTTTACCGATTATTTTGAAAAATGGGTAAATAAGAATCCATAAAATAAGCAAACTTCATAAAAATCACCTTAATAATTTTAACAACATTTATCATCTTTATTACAATTCACAATATTAATCGATCAGATCGTTCCTAGGAAAGAGGGGGTTTTCCAATAAGGATTTCTCCCTATTGGCGCGTAATTAGGTGACCAAACCTCTCCTTGACAGAACTTCTAGACATCGTTAATATTGCAAATAATAATATTAATAATTTTGTCGTCTCAATTATTGATTTTAACAATATATAAAACATATCGACAATAATTGAATCAAATAACGTGAGATACTATGCAATAATTACTATAGCAATAATTGAACAAAACTGAATGACTTCTCACGTAAGCATTAATAATCAATACCGTGTGCAACTATGCAATCACACGTATTACTGTACTTTTACTACCGAGTAGTTCAACAGTATCAACGGTAAAACTTCTGTCGTTATTTTCATAAATTTTTTTTGTCATTTTCTCAATCCGACATAATTCTGTTGTGGGGTCCACCAATGATTGCGCCGTTGTACGAATATTCCCTGCTAAAATGAATATTCCCGACCAATCGAATATAATATAACCACTTGCATACTTTGCAGAATTTATAAATACTACCCACAACTATAACATTATATCAAATTTATTCCATAATATTCAAAAATGATAATTATAGAAAATTCATCTTTATTTATAAAAGTTGGGGTCTTACAACCTTCCATTCTTAAGAAATTTCATCCTCGAAATTAGGGTACGTACCTGGTATATCGAAGAGGTAAGGATACCTTGATTTCATTTCAGATTCTAACTCCCAGGTCATTTCCTCAACATCGTTGTTTCTCCACAAAACTTTGACTTGAGGTATAACCTTGGAGCGTAAAATATGTTCCTTCTTATCCAAGATTTGAACAGGTACCTATTCATACGTTAAGTGTTATGTGGTTCGGATCTTTCACATATTTACGTAACATGGATACGTGAAAAACATTATGAACACGAGACATACTTGGCAGTAAGGCAAGTCTATAGGCTACAGTTCCTACTCGTTCGAGGATTAAAAATGGGCCAATGAATCGAGGATTGAGCTTTCCTCTCTTTCCAAATCTCGTAACTCCTTTCCATGGAGCAACACGTAACAACACATGATCTCCTATATTGAATTTTACGTCCTTTCGATGAAGATCAGCATAACTCTTTTGTCGATCTTGTGAGGTTTTTATACGTTGTCGGATCGTTTGAATCTTTTCCGTAGTAATACGTACCAACTCTGGTCCCAATAACGTTGCTTCACCCACCTCATCCCAGCATAATGGAGAACGACACTTTCTTCCATACAACGCTTTGAATGGAGCCATGCAAATACTTGCTTGATAAATGTTGTTGTAGGAAAACTCTAACAATGGTAAGAACTTGTCCCAACTTCACTTGAAGTTAAGGACACAGAATCTTAATAGATCTTCAAGAGTTTGAATCTTCCTCTCCGACTGCCCGTCCTTCTGAGGATGATATATCGAGCTAAATCGTAAATCCATGCCCGAGCTAAAGACGGAATCAGGTCCGGCGTAAAACGCACAGACAGGATATTCCAACAGAATAATAAAGACGGAATTAGGTCCGGCGTAAAACGCACAGACAGGATATTCCAACAGAATAATAAAGATGGAACCAGGTCCGGCGTAGAACGCACAGACAGGATGTTCCAACAGAATAATAAAGACGGAACCAGGTCCGGCGTAGAACGCACAGACAGGATGTTCCAACAGAATAATAAAGAATGGAACAGCAGAAGAATTTCACCAAGTATGAGGTACTTCGCATAGACAGGTTATTCCAACATAATAATAAAGAATGGAATAACAGATGTTCTCTTCATAGATAAGAAAGAAATAATACTCCCTACGAGTACAACAAATAATATTCCCCACCTTGGAAAAAACTGGATACTGAAATAGTGAGGTTGCAGAGTTCTCTTCTTCTTTCTCTCTATAATTTCTCTTTATAATAATCGCTCTAAAGCTTTTGTGAATTGGTGAGAAATGAAGGAAGAATGAGCTTTTACTTATAGAAAAATATAGTTTCGATAATTGCACGTTTTGGGCCTCGAAAATTACAGTACAATACCTCTAACTTTTCTTTCATTTATAATTTAGTCCTGTAAGTATTATCAATCTTGCACAAACTCCCCTAATAGTAAATAATGTGAATCAATAGTTCAATCATGTGAATCAATAGTATAATCATGTGAAAAATACGAATTTCAGTATAGTACCTCCATCTATACCTCCATTTTTAATTTAGTCATGCAAGTATTATCAATCTTGCACCAACTCCCCTAATAGTAAATAATGTGATTCAATAGTACACATATGTGAACAAATTGTTATATAAGCATGTGAATTGGTAGTAATTAATTACTCATTTATCCGATTTATCAATATAACCCCTAGACATCAATTATCATCGGAATAAATGTCGATTTTCACTAACACAAACAATTCCAACATAATGAAATTGTTTTTATCAAAAATATAAATTTTGAAATTTCAAAGTTTGACTTTCTCGAAAAAGTCAACTGTTGACATTTTGACCAAATAGTGAATCTTGAAAAATTTTGTGTTTATAGACTATTTTACTAATTTCGTCGTTCCGGACTCAAATATCACGTCTGCGTCTCCAAATTCAACTCCTAACAACATTCATTATTAATATTATAACTCACAATATTTATCAACCAGGTCGTTCCCAGGAAAGAGGGGGCTTTCCAATAAAGATTTCTCCCTATTGGCGCGCAATTAGGTGACCAAACCTCTCCTTGACAGAACTTCTAGACATTGTAAATATTGCAATTTATAATATGAATAACTTTGTCGTCTCAAGTATTGATTTAATAAAAAAATATTTTATGCAGATGATACTGTGACAATAATTGAATCAATAATATGATAGATATGATGCAGCAATTACTGTAGCAATAATTGAGTATAACTGAGTCACTTCTCACGTAAGCATCAATAATCAATACCATGTGCTACTATTCAACCATGCGTATTACTGTACTTTTAACACCGGGTGTTTCAACAGTTAACGGTAAAACTTTCGCCGTTATTTTCATAAAGTATTTTTGTCGTTTTCTCAATCTGACAATAATTCTGTTGTGGGGGTCCACCAATGATTGTGTCATTGTACGAATATTCCCTGTTAAAACGAATAGTCCCCGACCAATCGAATATTATATAACAACTTACGTACTTTGCAAAATTTGTAAACAACTATAACATTATATCAAATCCACACCATAATATTCAAAAATATATTTCGAGAAAATTTAATCTTTATTCAAAAAATCTGGGGTCTCAGATAAACAATAATTATAACCATGTTGATTAATTCACCTTTGCACTTAAGCTAAAGATATTCAATTATAAATTCAATGGTCATGATCATACCAGTCAATAATTCAACTTTGCACTACTGGCCAAAGAGAACCCAAAGTCATGATCATACCAATAATCTACCCATCTTTACACTCAAGTGAAAGAGAATTTCAACATCAGGGTTATAAAAATATTATATATGATAATAAAAACAATATGATCAAAATATGGATTTAATTTCAAGAATAATATTCATAAATCAACTATAATTTGGTTAGAAAAAAAACTAATTTTGTCGTGAATAGT